>JAQFYB010003529.1:0-19078 GCA_034694085.1 Pogonognathellus longicornis | reverse complement strand
AAGTTGACTCAACAAGAAGCCTCTTGTTCTGCGGACATTTGTGCAAAACTATGTCCTCGTGCCTATTTTACTTGTGATAAAACGTTGACTACATGTATTTGTAAAAATTCTCCGGTAATTTGACGCATACCTATAAAATTAACTTCAAGTACTTGATAATTTTTTAATATTTTTTTTCAAACCAACTGACATGAAGTGTTAATGAGATTAATGACCATTAATTTTACAGAAATACAATACACTCGATGGAAGCTGTTCACAAATAAAGTCAACAAACCCTGCAGAATGGCCACCATATGCTGATGCATCGGAAGTAGCTGCTTTGTACTCCACTTGCACAAGAATAACACAGCAAATAATTTTGTCTGATTACTATCTTCCTCGACTGTACCTTTGTAAAGCAACTTCTTCAGTGAATCATGGTGTATGTTATTTTGAAAGAGCATACTGAAAATTACAACCATTCTGTAGTCGATTTTCGGTTTAAATATCTATGTTGCATATAACCGTGTAATAAAAAGACAGTAATTTTAAGTGCACTTAACCATAGATTTAAGGCACAATGGGGAATTAACCTAGACCTAAACCGTAGCTATTATTTTGCTTGTGTTAGCTGTGCTGCATTTCAATAATCTCACAGTACACAATTGAGACAACTTTATATGCAAAATGTCGGAAAAGTTCTGAAAAGTATGTTGCTAGTTGGTGTGTGTCAATAGATGGGATTATCCTTAATTAAGCTATTTGTAACTCTTCCTTAAGAGCAATACTAATATTATCTACATATACATTGTATAGCAGGATTTTGTTGAGTGACCTAGGTAGATACATCATTTAAGAGAGCATGACTAATTGTAGCAAACTTCTCTCATTAACAAATAACAATTAACAAATAAGCTGCTTTTGAATCCGTCTCTGAGAATTGCGTTTGACTGTTGCAAAAGTGCGGATTCGGTTGAGTAAGTAAATATGTAATTTTCCAAAAAGCAGCTTAAAAATCTATCCACTATTCGTCTGTACATAGTTACAGTACACAGTTCCTTTGTGCAATTAAGTGTACTTTGTTGTACAGATATTTCATGTAATAGTATCTATTAGGTAGGTATAATATACATAGTATAAAACCTATACGATACAGTAACTTTGTTTGTTGTAGGTACTTGTAGTACTCAGAAAGTAGTTTCATAATAATAAGACTGTTATATACATATACCGGTATTTACTGCTATTTTGCAGTTAAGCTGAAATCCGCTCCAATAAAAGGCTTGATAGCTTCTTTCCGAGTATAAGAATCTACGGTCATGTAAAGAACTGTATTTATTCGCGAATAATTGTCACCATACTACATAATATACTTTGATATTCTGTACTGTATATGTTGGGTTACAACATAGTAGTAACTTTAGACATTAGATTTCTATATAACAACTATATAATGTAATGTTACAAACCGAAAGCAATGTAAACCTAATTTACATAAAATTACTAAGAAGCAGCATACATCATGTAAGCACAACCACTAGTACATGAGACACTAATTTGCCAGAAGTCTCGTCGAATTGGTTTACATGGTAAGTGCTTCATTTAAACAAGATAGGTACTAGGTACTAATTAAACTAAAATTCAATTTAACTCCAACCTGTCATTGAGAGCATAAGTAATATGCACCTTAGATTGTGCATGCAGTATAGATACCTGTGTTACTACATAAGTAAAATCAGATCACTCCTATATAAACAACCACGACATTAAATGAAGCAATATAATATGAAACTGAAATGACGAACATTATTGAGATTCTCCACTGTTCGAGTAAAATAATGCAGCTTCCTGTTTGGATTTTAACTGTGTACCTACCTCTTCCGAATTCTGTCAACACGCGACACTACCTTCCAATTACCAAACCACTCAATCCAATCATAAGGACACTAATCAAATTCTGTCTAATTGTTTTAACATAATATGCATGATCGCACTGACATATTATTTGAGATTGAGATACGTTAATACACTCTACTCTACGCTAATGTCTAGTCTAGACAGTCTAGATATTGAAATTTTGAAAGATTGAAACACTGTCATAAATATATTATTGTACATAGATTGCATTGGTGAAAATCCTTCGTAGAATCATCTCCAAAACATGCATCTACAGCATTTAAAGTATGAAAACGTCGTTTACGTCCTTGAGACTGAGACTGAAAACTGTTGTTGATCAGATTTTGCTACACACTACGTACATACACACAATATACAGAAACAACTGTAAGTAATTACAAGTACGAATATGTGGGTAGGTATGAGCTTTTCCTTTGAATCGGTAATGATTTTATTACAAATAATATGTCCCAAGTCACATATCCGGTTTATAGGTAGATACATTGCATAGTTATTACGAGCATAGATTTTATCCCAGTCAAATTCATGTTTCGTTAGGAAAATGAGATTTCATAAAGCAAAACCTATATTCATTATGTTTATGTCTAGTATAGAATTAGTTTAGTGTGTATTGTATATAGTCGCAATAATTTAGTTTCATCGTCCTCATAAATGTTATTTCATCATAATTATTATTCCTAATTATGTCTAGACCTTTCCCTTGCTTGGCTAAAGGCAATTTGAATGTAACTAGTAGCTGTAGTATGTAGCATAGGTACAAGTACAACTTTATTTCCTTTTCTTTACACACTAGCATCATATTATGTATGTAGTTAGTTTAGTTGTATTTAAGCTACAGGCTATTTCAATTGTATGTTAACATTTTAGCAAGTGTATGTATTTCTCGTTCAGTTTTAGTCAGTAATAATTTAAGTATAGCTAAGTAGTACTTAGTTAGTAGTTCGTCTTATACAGTTCGTAGTGTATCGATATCGTTTTTAGTCATATTAGTAATACAGTATGAATGCACAGTATGTTGTATGTAGCATAATATAGTAAAGGTATAGATATATATAATAGGCATATACAATACATAGGTATCATAATTTATCCTTCTTTTTAATTTATACATAAATTACCCACTCGTCAGTACAGTGTACAATACCAGGATAATAAGTCTTCATAAAACATTATCATCATCATTTTTATATATACAACAGCAGCAATTTATAAACCATGTAATAGGGCACTCTCCTCTCAATTCCTCCAAGTATTTGCGTAGCTATATTAAATGCATAATAATAGTCCTAGAATTCTAGTCTCCTAAAATAGTCCTAGTAGTAGTAAACTACTAAAGCTAATTAATTTAACCGTTTTTCTCTATGTATTAGTAATTGATCTGTCTGTTTTCCTACGTGATTGGGCTGGTTTCTCTTTTTTTTAAATATAATAATCATAACAATAATTACTACAACGATATACTTTACATCATTATTATGTAGAATAGTCTGTATGTATGTAGAGTTAAAGTTTTTTATAAATAGTAATAATAATCATTATGCAGACTGCATGCGTAGGTATAAGCACTTCAAATCATTTCAGTAAGTGTATATAGGTACATTACACATGATATAACTTAAAGCTACAAGTTTTCATTATAGTAATAGTATGCGTACCTTAACTACACGTAGGAAACGCACAATTTTAGTATATCATCTTTCTTCCTACACACAATACAACAATCATGTAGTATGAGTTTATAGATGCAAATGTAACAGTAAAGAAGGAACAATGAAGTGTGTGAAGAAGGTATGTACAAATTATGATAATAAATGTGTATACATAACAATACTAGAAAGATATGGACACTTACATGACAAGTATTACATAAACTGTTGCATGAACAATAGAATAATAAATACTATTTTCAAGTTACACTTAACAACAACACAACATTCACTGTCACAACCTGTGTAGGTAAATACATTTACATGTTTTACTTTTACTCTTTTTCAACTAATATTTATACGGACAAAAGCATCCTGTTTCTTTCTTCACAATCATTAGCATGTCATAATCAATAATAGCTTTAGAAAAGTTTCGATTTCAAATAAAAAGATTGGGTCGCGGTTGGTAAAGGCATATTAATATTAAATGCACCTAGTTTATATATGTACTTCTTTGTATTTAGAGTAAGGACTTAGTTTTTAATTACTACATACCTAGACCTACCATAGTTTACACCACACACGTATACAATACACAAAAAAGCAACAAAAGCACACTGTGAAAAATGCATGGGACTGGACTGGATTCTCCTAAGAATACTAAAAGACTCCCATACATTCATAATTTAAACTGAAACTACTTTAAAAACTGAAAACTATTAGTAGCTAATAGTCTCAGTTAAATTTAATTTGCTATAGACTCGTCGTATGTAACGCACTTGAGACACCTACACATTAACAAATGCAAAATGGTACATTTAGCTTTGTTTAAGAATAAGACTAAGAGAATGTTAGTACAAATCCAAGAACTTGAGGGCTACTACACTACAAATGCTAGTTTTGATTCATACAAATACAATAAGATTCCTATGAGAATTACTTAAAACATTTCACACAGAATCTGAAGATATTTTTAGTACACGCTAAACACACAGAAGGTTACAAAGGTCAAATGAAAAATACACGATTTTAGCATAGTAGCATTTTTGGATTTTTTCTAATCTAGACAGAATTGAAGTTGGATTTGATTACTCTGAAGAGTTCATTGATTGGAGTGCGAGCGATATCCAATCTATCGAAATCCAACTGTTTTCACAATCATTCAGCTGCACCTTATTGTATTTAACGTGTATAGACGGGCAGCACATGTGTGTATATTAAATTAACAAGTCGTCTGTTTTTTATTCTCGTGTAACTGTAACGGATTGACTGACTGTGTGATTTTATTTTTTATATATAAGTATGCGTTGTATATTTATGTGTATAGAAAGATCATAAGATCTATTGGTGTTGTATAGGCATAATGTGTTTGTGATGTAAATAATGCATCCACGTTTATAAGGCAATCATTTTGTCTTTCGAGAAGAGACTGATTCATTCACATAAATTGAATTTTAACAGCGTGCAGTGCTCTGGCAGTGCTTTATGAAGAAAATCATAATATTGATAATAATATTGAAATACAAATCAGAGATAAAGAATAATCGCTGCCACGAATATTAAAATGCAACAAAACCGCAATATTAACATAAAGGATAATTTAATTTATTATTATGAAGTTGATACACCACTACTACACCTTATGATACAGTACAGACAGATTTATACGACACATTTACAACAACAGCCAACATGCTGGAGCATAGCGGACAGATGCCTGTTAATACAAGTTTTAAATCCTAACGTAGAATTAAGAATTACTGTAATTTTTTAAGCTTTTCCTTTATCAGAATCTGAATCATTGTCGCGACTAACTTACATTAATTTAGCAAGTACGTTACACATACTCTGACGCATTGGTTTTTATAATCAATCACGCATTCCATTCCATTCACTATCTTCTTGATTACATTAATATGCTCTAATATGATTGAACATTGGCGATAGTTAAATAGCAATAGAATTTTTGCTGTAACATAAATTACCAGGAAACAATATTTTCTAAATTAGTTGTAAATTTTGATAGGTTTCTCTAGTGTGGAATAACGAGAGCGTTTTGGGGCTTTGTTCACGTGCTCAATTCCTATCCAGGGTCTTCCGTTAAAATTCTGCGTGTAACAGTTAAAATTTTCAGGCTTAACAACCGTTTCCTCATCATCCTTGTCGAGGAAGGTTGGTGTTCCCTGGTGAACAAGAGCTATTCGGATCTTTGCCCAGTCTTTTTCGTTTACACCCAGTCTGCTTTGAATTCTCTGTTTTATAGCCAACCAGGTCTCACCGAAACGAATCTGAAAATAATAATGATTCTCAGTAAGATTTTTTTTTCAAAAAATTATTTACATAAATGAAACAACTAATTGTACTTTAAATACATAACAAACCTTTAAGAGGAACGGTACGCCGAATGTGGAGCGAGCTTCCTTGTGGAAATGAGCAACCTGAACTACGGCTTCACTTGGGCCGACTTCCATTTCTTCTGCCTGGATTTCTTCTGCTCTATAATACCCTGCAAAAGAAAGTCCAATTTTATTCCATTTGCTAGCATTTGTCGTACATAATTACAAATTCAAAGTTTTATGTCACACTCACGAGTAGCTGAAGTATTAGTCTGAATAATATCAGCAGAAGTATCTTCATCTACTACACTATAAATTCGATGCGCTGAGATTTCCACAAGTCGTAGATTTCCTACTGGTTTATCTTCTTCAGAAATTACTCGAGCTAGCTCATTAAGCACATCCTTAACAATAATTCTAGGTGTTTTGTTGACATAAAACACAATTTCTTTCTCTGCAAAAAGTACAATTTATATAAAACTTTGTAAAAAAATTCTTTTAATTTCAATTAAAATTTTAATACCTTGGTCTTCAGGTGAATAGAATAGTAATTTAAACTGCTTTTTATGTTCCAGTTCTGTAACAGGTATTCCTAGAACTTGGTAGAAAAGCTTATAAGGACTACGATTGGGTTTATGAGCAGGAGCCAAAAGAGTCAGTAAATCCACTCCGTCCTGCTCGTACTTTATTGGATAGGCTGGTGAGTCCCTACAACAGTATGTTTTAATTAGACCAGCGGTGGAAAGTAAAAAATATTTTGTTTTAAAGGAATTGTTCTGCGAGACTTAGTTCATATTTAAAACTTTGCTTACTTGTATGGCTGGCATTTAAAGAATTGAAGATAATCAGGCTTTACTCCAAGTCGTTGGCCCACCTTGTTAGCCATCTCCATATAGCTCGACTTCAAACTCATTTCTAACGAGAATGATTCGTTCGTATTGCTCTTATCGACGAAAGTTATCTCATACCTGGTATAAATCACACACAAAACAATTAAAATATAATTGAATTGTTTCTTTTTTCAATTACAAGAGTAAATTGGAATACGAGCATACTTGTACTGCATATAGATGTAAAAGTCGTTAACAGATTTCAATTTTCGGCCGGGGTCGAATGTACGGTGGAAAACTATTATGTCTCCATCCATTAATTCTTCTAGCCCTTGATCGAGTGACAAATTCAAGTCTACAATTTTTTCTATGCTTCCAGCTTGTATTTCTTCATATAAGGTGATAGAAGCATCTTCACCGAAGAATGCTCGTTTCCGGCACTCAACAGCGACCTCATCTGATAACAAATTGAATATTTAACACTGCAACACTGCAAGCCACAAACTTTGCGGAAAAGAAAAACCAATTCAAAAGTATTTTACTTACTAAATGTTATGCTGATGGGAACACACCAATGACCACAATAATGAAGACTTTCATTTACTGGGTCATACATTTTTAGAAACAGTACGACGTCATTTTCCTTGTCAAATGGAGGTAGTTCGTCTTTGTCCTCGTCGGCAGGCAACATCTCAAGAAATATGGGCATTGTCTGGCCATACTGAGTCTCTTCTAAGGTTTTACTAGTATCTGGTGATATATCTAGGTAACCTGGGCGAATTGCCTTGTTAGATCGTAAAGAGAACGGCCAAAGTCGCAGTCTTCTTTCGTTTACATTCTATAACGTGACATTTGAAAATTAATATTCAATTCAGTATGAAAATATTAAACATAAATATACATAAGTTAAAAGTTAGCAATACAATGAATAATTCACTCACAAAAACCTCCGCAAGAAGCTTGATAAATTCAACAGGTTTAGTTTTCTTGAGAATTTTGAATGTACGAGAATTAGCCTGAGTTGCTGGCGACATTTTCTCAGGATCGTAAAGGTCACAGCTTTGATGACCTACAAAGGCATCTTCTGTTAAAACCGTAACTTGCATATATAAATGAGCCTCGGATCTTTCCTTCCGTTTCATGATCTCCAAGTTTTTCTCCTCCTATAAAAATACATTTTAGTTCAACAAGGTTCAGCACCATGCTTTCATACTTTTACTTTGCCGTTTATTACCTTAAGACGCTCTAAGAGTTCCCGAGGGATATCCTCTTCTGTAACGTCTTGAAGAACATTAGCCAAATCTGAGTCTCGAATATATACCAACATATAAGCATTAGTTGACTGTTTAACCCCGGGATGGACATCATCCATCTGTAAATTGAAAATTATTGGTGTTTAAAACATAATACATGTAGCTAGTAGAAATGGAGTAAATAAGATAAATGTAAGAACGCCTCACCTCTTGACCACCGAAATTATGTTGAATTGCTTCAGTCTTGGTGCAACGAGATACGACATCATCATCGAACTTGCACCATTTCCCATCACCCTTTGGATTAATAAAGACGACATAATGACCCCCATGGTTATCACCAGAGTGAACCAGCACCTAATAATGATTATCAAACTCAGTAATTTAATCATAACTATAACCCTCTAATAGATTTATTTTTATATAAGATTTTTGATTATTTTACCGCATGTAAAGTGTATGAAGCGGATCCCTGATCAAGATCTTTGGTATCCTTTGTTTTCAAATATTCGTTCAAATTGATTTTTTCAAAAAATTCGAACCGGTCATTGGACTTTACCGAACAATCCGTCACCGGATCGTACTGGAAACGCATAAGGTGTAGATGCAATACTGGGGGGAAAGACGTAAAAATAACCCCTTTCTCAGCTTCCTAAAATTAATTAAAAAAGAACATTTTAGTTTCCTTCACGTCCACATTTCGAAGTTTCAATTCTTCATCTCCAATATATATCTCCAACGCACTTGTAAACCATGAGAGCCGGCGTCGTATTTATTATCTCCATCTAGAACCTCAGTTGCCACATAGTCCCTGAAGGATTCATATATATCTTTCTTCCCCTTAATATTCAATTGAATATCGTAGTAAGTCTCGGAGCGAGAAGATTCATATTTCACATGCTTACACTTAATGAATGAGATCATCTTCCCTTCAAATAATTTGGGCACTGTTCCTTCCACGCAAGTTGCTTTCATCTAAAAATATAATTTAAATTATTAATAAAAAGTTCTATGGTCGATAATAAGACTTTCATAATATTATTTAGTAGTAATAGACCTTGCTTTCCAGTTTATCCAGCAACACTCTGAGGAATTCCTGCACATCATGTTGCATGAAAGAGTCAAGAGTTTCCCACCCAAATGATCTGGTGAGTTTTTTAGTACCCACAGGTTTATCAGATGTTTGTAACTCATAAAAAACACGCTGGAGAGCTAAAGCCACACTTTTTGTGGAATCATCACTTTCTGTCGGCATTTTATATACAGCTTTTCTGAGTTGATTGGTAAAAAACATGGTCTGGAGTAATGAATTCATATAACATGTCGCTCCCTAAATATGTGCATATAAATATAACAATAAATCAATAAAAACCACACTTCTAAACACTAAGTACAAATGCAACACGGATCGCACGATTTCGCACCTGATTTTTTAGTCCTACGTAGCCCGTATGCTTTTTAGAATCCCAAGCGACACCATGCGGGGCATCAGCTTTTACTTCAACTTCTAAAGTAATTGAGTCATTCTTTACAAAACCTTTCGCTGGATCCATAAGCGCAGGCCAATCGACAAAATTAGAGTAACCCCAATCATTTTCTTTAGAATGAAAGATGTGGCTGATTTCTAAAAACAAATAAAACATGTTTTCAGTTTAAGAACTAGAGTAGTATGGGAAATATGTTTGAGGAATATGAATATCCTTTTTTTAACTACTTCTGGTGAAATGCTCCTGATTTGGTTTGTGAGACAATATTTTAAGGGAGGCTACGGCACTACAATTCCAACTTGAAGACTCTGCTTCCCCATTACCTACACGCAGTTGAACAAAATAAAACCATTAGAACATTGAACATTCATCAAAAAACTCATTCATTCAACAAGAATGTTGCTTACATTGAAGGAAAAACCCAAGTGACATATTTCGACTTGCTCCCTGGTCTGCTCGTGGCATCACCATTATCCGCCATGGAAGATTTCTTACATAAGTGGGCGGAGAAAGTTGCTGCTCTCTCAATCGAGAAATGCCTTCAACTGTGTACCTAAAGGTGGCTTCCGATCTGGCGGCTCCATCTTCGTCTTCTTCCATACTTGTAACTTCTAAAACATAAAAAGAAAACAATGTTGAGTTGATGTTTTCTTCGAAAAAATTATCAGCTTCTTACATTTGCTACAAGTTACATATAAATCTAGGTAATCTTCTTCAAACGCACCTTTAGTTAATTTGTCTATTTGTTTACCACTGTCCTCAGACTTCTCAATACTCTCTAATATTTCATGCGGATCAATGGTTGAAGTCATTGTACTTGTGTTATAATCCGGTACTTCGCGGACGGTAAAAAAGCTCAATCTATTTCGCTTAAACTCGTTGAAAAAATCTTTGATCTTTTGCATAGCTACGATAGTACGCAAGTACTATCTAATATTTTAATGCGCGTAAAGCGCATTGAACTTTTGAGAACATAAGATGAAAGACTACTAATTTAGCAATACTATAATTATTTACTGTCAATTTATCGGATTTATTTACATAATGTAAAAGTGGTTTTATTATAGTCTCAGAAGTATCTTATTAGCTAATGTAGATTATCTTTACTAAAGTTGTTGCTCTCAAAAGCATTAAAATTACTGAACATAAACAGAAATTCCTAAAGTATGTCTGGAAAAGCATAACAAACCAATGCAATAGTAACCATGAGAGTTGTGCTAAACTGTGGTTTATACAGTTTTAAGTTTTTAGTTAGTTTTATCAAGCTTTTACTCTGCGTAAACGTAAATGTAAGTACAAGTAAGTTTCTCAGTATAAAGATACGTTTTGCGTCCTACTGTTATCAAGCTCTAGTACAACGTAATATCAAACTTGTGTTTTTGAAGGTGGTGTCATTTTCCAATTAATGCCTGTACTTTAACTATTTTTTGGGGCAGCAAATAGTACGCTTTGCATACCAATACTGAGTTATGTTCAGATTTTTTAAATTAAAATTTATCCTTGCAAAAGACGTAAAACTTATAATTTTACGACTACCTTTACTTTTATTAAACCCTTTGATTAATATATAACTTTTATTTTGTTATTGCAAAGTAAAACACCCATTTCACTCTTTTGAAAGTAAAAAATCCATTTCACTATTTGAAAAGTAAACACCCATTTCACTGTTTGAAAATTAAAAATCCATTTCACTGTTTGAAAAGTAAAAAAATCCATTTCACTGTTTTAAAAGTAAAAAATCTATTTCACTATTTGAAAAGTAAACCACATTTCACTATTTGAAAAGTAAAACCACATTTCACTATTTGAAAAGTAAACCACATTTCACTATTTGAAAAGTAAACCACATTTCACTATTTGAAAAGTAAAACCACATTTCACTATTTGAAAAGTAAAACCACATTTCACTATTTAAAAAGTAAAACCACATTTCACTATATAAAAAGGAAAAACACATTTCAAAAATGAATACGGGAAAAAACGAAGTCTAGTCAAGCCTCAGAAATCGGGTACTCTGCCCAGAAAGAGTATTCTTCTCGTCACTGTTGTCACTCCTCGTGTGCAATTGGCCGGTACCACATAAGCAATAATAATAATACTAAATGTAACTTAGTAAATTACGAAAACATTTCAATTTCACTATTAGAAATGTACAAAAACATCTCACTATTTGAAAAGTAAAATAAATTATATAATTATGTGAAAAGCAAATTTGCAGAAGTTTCACATTACTATATAGGATAATTTATATGCAATCCTTCTTGGTTTTCAAACGAAACATCACAAGTACAACAGTTTCAGAAACGCTTATCTTATTTCGACAATGAGTTTGAGGTAATATACCAAGCAGATCGCTTTGCGAAAAATTCTCATTATGTAAAATGAACATCTTGTAAATCACAATATTATTAAGATTTATTTACCATTCGTAGCTTCATTCGCTGTGGTTGTATGCAGAGAAACATCATGAGCTTCTTCGACTTCCATCTCCTCTAACTGTGGCCCAATCTATACATAACATGTCAGGTTTATTATTATTTTGCTCCCAATTTTACACTTTTTTATAAAACATGAGAACAACAAAAAGTGATAAGAGAAATCAAATTAATTCATATAGTACTGATAACCAGGACTATTTAGTTTATGCACTGATTTACGTTTGAGACAATATAAAATGGTTACAAAACAACTGCGCACAAAACTAAACTTTACAAATACGTAATTACAACTAATACCTATAAGCAGTGGGAGGTGTCTCTTACAATTTTATAGATAATAATTTATATAGACACGGATTAAGATTAAAATGTACCTGAGGTGTTAGAGGCATACTACACTCGTTTCGTTGACTGTCAATGTCGATCTCGATGTCTTTTACACTCAATTTGCTACCAGTCCTGGTGGTTTTTGGCATCAACCAATGACAGCCAGGCAAACCAGGATAACTATAAGTAAAAAGAGTATTAATTCAATGTTTACTGTCAACTAGTAAACTTGTTAATCCTTAAACATAAAATTAGCTGAACATTTACAATAAAATGTCCTTACCTCTTGCAACATATACATCCAATGTCTGCTTCCGAATTTCAGACTGAAAATAAGCCTTGATGGTCGATTCAGTTTCAACTACGCGAATTGCCAGAATTTTGGATGAGAATGGATCGATATCCTCACTGCAGAATGCTTATAGTTACTGGTACCATCTGCCTACAGAAAAAATACACAGCAATTAATTCCAGGTTCACTTAAATTAAAAACTTAAAGACAAATTAATTTCTATTAATTTCTTAAGTTTGTCAATAGCTAACTTAAGTTAATATCGGTAAAAAATCTTTTCAGTCAAACAAGAAATGGAGAATTCGGAGCCAAAAGACTGCCGAGTTCCGCTCTTAAAGTTTTATATATTTGATATTATCAGACTTAGTTGTTAGTTAGAAATAGTTTTACGTAGACAAAGATTATTATTTGATGT
The DNA here is from genome assembly GCA_034694085.1 of Pogonognathellus longicornis. Taxonomy (NCBI): domain Eukaryota; kingdom Metazoa; phylum Arthropoda; class Collembola; order Entomobryomorpha; family Tomoceridae; genus Pogonognathellus; species Pogonognathellus longicornis. Next base: position 6,155 of record JAQFYB010003529.1, on the reverse strand, counting down.
TTGAATTGAAATATATATTTATTCCACGATGGGGAATCTGGGGAATAGCAATAATTTACTTTTGGTTTTGACTTAATCTACTCGTCAATAGAATTTTACTCCAACTGCATAATATTCTTTATAACTGTCAGAAAAAGGTGAAAATTATAGACAGGACGCCGTATTTGAAAATTACGTAATATTCCTAAAGAATGCAACTAAAAATGCATTGACACCATCCTTGCTGTTGGCTGTGCATTAAAACGAGAAACATTGCAAAATGATTAAATTATGAATTCTTATAATATTTTCAAATTACGAAATAAACAAATGAATTCCTCCCTCCTGTTGTTGGACATCGGATCGGATAAAATGGAGCATTGAAACAGCCTAAAAAAATGGTAAATAATGAAATATTTATAAATAATGATGATTAAATTCACCTCTGCGAGTAGATTGTAGAAAATTGATCTTAATTATTTTGAAGTTTTAGTTTGAAGTTGTAAATACTATGAACTATTATCAATGAAATTGAATATAGCCAAAGAATGAAGAAACTAACAAAACTGAAGATTGTAAAAAATCTCTCTCAACATTCAACATTTGAAATCATGCAGAGTTGAGAGTTGCGTTCTCGAGAAAGTAAATAAAACACTTGGAAAACTAATTGTCAATCGTTTTAAGGCATTTTGTTTTGTACTTGTTCTTGTACAACAAACAAACACAAACAACATACGTATCTACTCGAGAAATAGCGTACAACTGTTTAGAATTATGCTCGTCACTGTTTACACGCCAGTTCCAATCTTATTCCGAGCATCATTCTGCTCTTTTTTGTTCAAAATCAACTGATGAACGTAACACTAAACCCTACACCTGGTTTGAGCCTACAGAATGACTTGAAACTGAAGACGGGACGACTGAATTACACATAAATGTTTAATGTTTTTGTATCTTCTGAATGAGTAATTGCCTGTAATATTTGGCTTTGGAGCAGCAGCAGAAGTGTAGACCTATAGAGTGACTTGACTGTGACTCTGACTGACTCTAGCCGAGCCGACTAACCGATTTACTTGTACAAAATCCTTGCTCTAACTTGACAGCAGCAGCGTTCGTATAAAGCCTAAAGTGTAAAGCGCAGTATAACAACTTTACTATTATTTAGTCCATTCTGTGTATAAAGCCTTTATGTATACGTATAATATTATTCCGCCTGTTCCATCCATTTATTCCTTCGTTTCTCGTTGTTCTGTATTGTGTCTTGTGTTGTGTGTGTATGTCTGCATATAACAGCAAAACAGCAGAGAAGAATTAATAGACGAAAAGCCAAATGCAAGGAGCCAGGCAGAGTATGTGCCAGTCAGCCCAACTAAAGCTAAACAAAACAGAAAGAAGGAATATTACGTGTTTTTGTACGTCCGATTCCTTAGTACGAACGACAAATATAATGCAATGCATTCACACGTAATATACACAAAATTCTCACAAAGATATAAAGAAATTCGTAAGCTTGCCTTGTTGTTTTCTATGTATGAGCTTGGAACTTGGACTGAATTTATATAGAGCCTGCCCTATCCGTTCTTCGTCAGTTCCGTTCTTGCTGGAATTGTTGTTTAGCTCAACTCGGGTTGCCTATCGCTGTCTTTTGTGTTAAATCAAATGTGTAGCTTGTTATAGTTCCTTCTTTTCCTGCATTCTTTCTTGCCTCTGAGAAATGCTGTAGTTTGAAAATCCCACAGCCACGATAGAAGCGACCTAACCATCAACTACCAGAACTGCGTGCATAACACAACAGATGCCGAGCTCTTCATGACATGACATTTTGGGGATGGGTACAGCTAGGGTGAACAGATGTTTCCTAGTCTTTGTTTTGGATATTGTAAATTTTGTAATTCGTTTTTTGTGATGTCATTTTGCTTTGCATCAGAATTTTAAATTGCTAAAGGAAAATAAATTATTATTTATTTTTATGCTTATAGAGGTATTTTATTTGAAATGATCTATAATTTATTGTTTAAAAAACAATATCCGATGTTTAAATCTTTAAGTGGCCTTCTCAAATGTACTTGTCTTATTTTGCTTGCTTGGATTAAAACTTGCAATTTTTAATTGTGGCTAATGAACTTTATTTTCTTTTGAAGTAGGAAAAAACTAGAAATGTAATAATACTGATATGTACCCAAACGTGTACATCCTGTGTTGTTGTCAATAATTATGCATTTTGCTTATGTAGCGCTTACTTTAGGGATGAAACTGACATTTATTTCATGTTTTTTGCATGCTGGGATTAAAGAAGCCAATAATGGAAGTATATAAGGTATTTAAGGTATAAACAGCATTAAGAAATCTTTGGTTTGTATATAATTATTACCGAAAGACATAAAAGAAAATTTCATGTCTACAAAAAAAATCCATTTTACTATCTTTTAGATGTAGAGTCAAAAACTCGAAATAAAATCTCAATTAAGTAGGTATATATATTTTTGTATTTTTTAAAAACTATTAAACCCAACAAAAGCATAATTTTAATTATAATTTTAATTAGGTAATGAAATAAAAAGCTAGAGAGGCCATAGACGGATAGCCGTATGTGGCAAATTACATTTATATAAAGTGCAATTTGTTTACATTCTATATTGTACACTATGTACACACTTTATGTAAAGTGAGGCTTTTTATGCAAAAGTTGATGCATATGACCACGTTAGGAGTCTTCAAAACTCGTGTTCACACAAAAAATATTTTGACATTAAACTTAAGGGAGCTATCGGACGCGAAATATTCCTTGACCGAAATGAGAGGGATTCTGAATTCATATTGAAAGATCTTCAAACTAAAAACAAAACACATGTTAATTAGTTGTCGGAATAATTACAAAAATTAAGTAAAGAAAGCTTTAAAAAATCCAAAATGATTAACATACGGGTAAGTGCAATACGCAACTTTGCAAGAAATTATTGCAGCAGTGCTCAGTTGACGTTAAAAGTTCGGGATCGCATAAACGAAAAGAAGAGACAAGCTCTTTTAGGCGGTGGACAAAAAAGAATAGATGTACAACATAAAAAGGTATCTTATAAAGTTTACGATTTGTACAGAAATTATATGAAGAAAATTATTGACATGTAGATATTTGGTTGGAAATTGCTAATGATTTTTATATGTATTCATATTCATATTTTTTACTCCAGGGAAAGCTTACTGCCCGAGAACGAGCTATGGTTCTGTGTGATCCTCATTCATTCGTAGAATATGATATGGTTAGAAAAAATAGTTTTACTTCCATTAATGTTTCAAATTTTACAAATGATTTATTTGCGTATTTAAGTTTTTAACCTATGGCTTTGTTTGGATAGTTTATGGAACACACGTCAACTGACTTCGGGATGGAAAAAGAAAAGGTAAATCAAATCAAGACTGACTAAACATAATTGTTTACATATGTGTTCATGTGTAACCGTGTAATAGATATAATAAAAGCTGTATAGCTGTAAACCTTAAAGCTATAATATTACAACAAGTTTTGTATGTGTAAGAGAAATAGCATATTATAGTATTAAATTATTAATACACTTAATGTACTAATGACTAACCTTTCAAGACTAATGAAATCATTTGAACTATACTTTTTATTAGTACCCTGGAGATTCGGTTGTAACGGGCCAAGGCTATATCAACGGGAAACTGACTTACATATTCAGTCAAGATTTTACTGTGTTTGGTGGAAGTTTATCAAGCGTTCATGCTAAAAAGATTTGCAAGGTATGCAAACAAAAAGTTGAAGAATCTTTCAAAACCACTTTATGGAAAAATATTCCATAACTTACATAGTACACCATTTTTTATCATAGTGCTGAATTTGATTTTTATAGATAATGGATCAAGCTCTGCTGGTTGGGGCTCCTGTAATAGGTTTAAACGATTCCGGCGGTGCTAGAATACAGGAAGGTGTAGAATCTTTAGCTGGCTATGCAGATATATTTCAAAGAAATGTTTTAGCATCTGGAGTTATACCTCAGGTAAGTTATTTTTATTGAAGTTTTAATTATTGTATCTTGTAGGGTTATTGCAGATTGAAACTTATTGTAAATCGCACTCTCCATATAGTTAAACTTTGGCCAGATTTGAAATCGGTCTAACACAAACTATAAATGTGAAACATATATTTTGAGATTTTCCTCAATAAACCATCAAAGGATCGATTTTATTATATCCTTTATAAAAACATTTGGTTTAATTATGAAGACAGAACCTCAAATCTGGCCAGATGTATAAATTGCTGAGTGTGCTGCTAATGCTTTATATTATAAGCTATAGCTATACAGCTTACCTTACACAACAGGTTATTTAAAAATAAATGAATTGGTTTCATTATAGATTTCTTTAATTATGGGCCCTTGTGCCGGTGGAGCGGTTTACTCTCCAGCTTTAACAGATTTTACGTTTATGGTGAAAGATACATCGTATCTATTTATTACGGGCCCCGATGTTGTCAAATCTGTCACGAATGAAGATGTGACTCAGGAAGAGCTTGGTGGATCAAAAACTCACACAACTCTTTCAGGGGTTGCTCATCGCGCTTTTGAAAATGACATTGATGCTTTACTGAATTTACGTGACTTGATGTCTTACCTACCCAGTTCAAACAAAGAATCCTCTCCAATAATTGAAAGTATTGATCCACCAGACAGAGATGTTCCTGTTTTGGATGGAGTAGTGCCTTTGGAATCCACAGCTGCTTATGACATGACAGATGTAATACTTGGAATCGTTGATAGCCGTGAATTTTTTGAAATAATGCCTAAGTATGCTAGAAATATTATCGTTGGATTTGGAAGACTAAATGGACAAACAGTTGGCATTGTAGGCAATCAACCTAAGGTTGCAGCAGGTAATGAAATATATTGAAATGTGTAATGCAATCTTTAACGCAATTGAAAAAGAGCACTTTAACTAACAATGTATTTTTGTTTACAGGCTGCTTAGATATAAACTCTTCTGTGAAAGGTGCTCGCTTTGTAAGATTTTGTGACGCGTTTAACATTCCTTTAATAACTTTTGTGGATGTTCCTGGATTCTTACCGGGCACGTCTCAAGAGTACGGTGGAATAATTAGACATGGTGCCAAATTATTATACGCTTTTGCTGAAGCAACTGTTCCCAAAATTACTGTCATAACACGGAAGGTAATCTATCTATCTATGCTGAGTTACGCAATATTCCCAGAAAATGGGTTGTTTAAAATTAAGTATAAACTATACCGTGTTGTTTTGAACAGGCCTATGGTGGAGCATACGATGTCATGTCTTCAAAGCATTTGAGGGGAGATGTAAACTATGCCTGGCCTACAGCTGAAGTTGCAGTTATGGGAGCGAAGGGAGCAGTATCTATTCTTTTTCGAGGGAGCCCCGATGTAAAGAAATATGAAGATGATTATGTCGAAAAGTTTGGAAATCCGTTCCCAGCTGCCGTCAGAGGATTCGTTGATGATATAATTGAGCCTAGGACGACACGCCGACGACTCTGCCGAGATTTGGCGGCTCTCTCCACTAAGAAATTAAGTAATCCATGGAAAAAACATGGAAATATTCCTCTTTAAAATGCACACATTTAATGAAACATGACTCTTGACATGACTACCCAAGCTAACCTTTCAATTTCTGTTTTAACATGGTGCTAATCCATTCAATAGTATTTCAACACAATCCTAAAAAATGATTTAATAACACATTTATATTTTATTCTATCAAATAAAAACTATATAGAATCAACAGAGAAGTTATATTTTTATCAGCTCCAGTGTCTTGTCCAAATTAAGATAATAATAAAGAAACAAATTTTTATCTTTCATTAGTCGATTTATTGTTTCAGTTTCACATATAATACTGAGAATTTAACATATATATACCATTATGATTATGAACATCAATAGCAAGTTACATTAGGGACTAAAAACAATATTTTTGTAATTCTAAAATAAACTTTCACATAAAATAGTTATACTCTTTCTATAAACACAATTGCTTTAGTTGGCAATGAGTAGATTGTAAGATTCAACATTATTTTTATGAACTAATTAAATCATTATATAAGTTTACTCTTATTTACTTGAACTGAATACTTGTAAGTTAGTGATTACAGTCATAATACAAATAAATACATTATCACCGCTGATAATG
>JAQFYB010003528.1:0-19080 GCA_034694085.1 Pogonognathellus longicornis | reverse complement strand
ATTTTCAAATACGTTTTCTCATGTGTCAGTGTACAGATATGATACATAAATTACATAATACATTGACTATACTAGTAAACTGCTTATTTATTATATAGTTTGTAAAAATTTAAACTTTAAATATACAAATATTACTTTTATGATACCTCGAATAGCTTTACGAAAAAGGAACAGATATTCACTCAAATATTTTTCTCCGTCCTTATTTTGCTCATTTGGCTTTAGTTGATCCAAAATATCCATGTCACACACCATATTGTCTAAATAGTTTTGAGTGGAAAACTGAAATTGTACAATAAATTGGTAAAATAAATATACAAAGTTTATACTAGGAGAAAACTTATGGAAATACTTAATGTTAGTATAACTCTGTATGACTGCGCTGGACAAATTAAAACAGGATTTTAACTGCAGTTTGTGATGTTTCATAACTTGAAATTAACTGTTGACCTTTGTAATCGTAATCAGTCAGAATGTACATAGTGCACAGAAGTCAGACAGTTTGTGACAGATAATCTCTAATTGAATTGAAACCTGTATAAAAGTTACTTGTATACGTAAATCTGTATTCAATGTTTTAAAGCATAAAGATAGCAAATGTAAACATGTAAGGATTGTATCGTAGTTCATATCAAAGACGCAATAATATCTTTATTATTTAAAACTTACATACAATCTCAAGCTACAGTTAAAAGCTTTGAAAATGTTGTAAAATATCGTTGGTGCAAATTAAAAGCAAGTAGAAAAACAGCAACGATTTTCTCTTGTGAAGAATACTTAGCTTACATACCTACATGACAATTATGCATGGTGTTTATGTATCTTAGGTAAATCATAATATTTACATAATGTGCTTAACTAAGGTTAAAGTGTAAACCATACATAGTTGTAGCTGTAACAGATGCGTATATCTATCCTAGTGTATGTACTTATATAATAAAAATAGAATAGAAACAACATCAAAGAGCTCAAAAATAGATACAATTAGATACAAACTATTTGCTACTTGACTCGTGTGTAAACATGAAATATGATTTACACAATTTATTATCTAATTCTACAGTTTGTCACAATGATACATATCTGTATACAACCATAAATCAAATCTGGCAGTGTTATTTGATAAATATAATATAGCTGACATCATTTAAAGCCCTATGGCCCCATAGTAGTAGTTTTACAATTAGTCCAATCAATCACATCATCATAGAAATTAAATTTTTCACAAAACTGTATCAGATTGATTCTTCAGATGTGACTATCCTCTAAACACGTAAAAGTATTTTTACACAACCATCACAGCCTTAATCAAATTGCTTGAACGAACTTAGCAAATTGAAAGTAAATCAAGAGCTTTATTATGTACATTCATAATAGATGATAGACACCATAAATTAGAATTCTTACTTTTAGTTTACGCTAACTAAACCTGAAAACCTGTTTACAATACAGAATGTATCAAGCCTGAGTATACTTTTTAACTAAATTTATTGTGTATCTATTTGTGTAGTTTCTCCTTTTTGAAACTGAAAATGGAAAAGTCTCCCAGACGCATTCGATAAATGGTGAGTAAATAAACGATAAGGTAATTGTATGTTCGAAAAATGTGAGTAATACGAAGGAGCATGTTTTATGATAATCTTTAAAACTTCCAATCACTCTTTGCGTGAAACTAATGCAAAATGCTACACCTGAAAATACACATCATATTATTAGTACAGCACTCATCGTATGAATGAATAATGTTAATGTATCTTGAATAAATAAGTTATCAGTGAAAGTCACTCGTTATAGCTGTACACACTACACACCACTAGAATCCACATAAAATGATAAACCATGTTATGTATGCGATGTTGTATCTCTGAACATAAGATGTTTTGTTAGAAAGGGGATTTAGGCAAATGGAATAATGCTAGTCAGTCACACACGCAAACAAAGCGATAATAAATACTACTGCGACTGTACCACCAAGCGATCCATACTTCCGGAAGAATAAACTAAAAGTGTTACAGAACAATTTAATGCGATTCACAATAACACTTGTATGTCCAACAAAAACTACTTGTACATTTGTGAGTGCGATTGCATTGTTTCCCATCCACAGTAACCATAGTTGATATGTAAACCTATTGTTGCATATGTATTTTTACAATTTCGCAGTTACTTGGTAAGAGCTAGTACCTATAAGTTCAACATACAATGGTAATGAATTGGAATTACAGTAAAAAACTAACTTTCAATTGAAATTTAATTTGCACTTCATCCTTGATTTTTGGTTACAAATCACAATAGAATCTTAGTTTACACGCTAACATTATTTATAGTAGTCTCTCATTTCAATGTCAGTAACTCTGCCCTAGAAATTGCTAAAAACATATATCCTGTTTTCATCAATTAAAAATAATTCAAAGCAACAAAAATACTTGGGAGAACAAGTATAATTGTATTCAGACGAACTACAAACACTTACCTTACTTATTACAGCTATATACACACACAATAGAATTTATACTTACACGTTATACACTATACATTAACTGAGACTATTTTGCTATGATCTTTATCTTGTGTTTCGGCATGCGTATAATTCTTAAAGTGATTGACTAGCTACAATTTTAAGCTTAGTAAATAAACCTTAGCTCAAACTCGCTTTCAGATTATAATACGCAACACAACATCAACAATAAAGTTATGAAATCATGAGATAGCCATTGTAAACAAACAAACACTAACTACCTATAACTATTATTTTTAACGAAGATCTTCATTCATCTTTCTCTTTATAGAAATGAAGGCAAATTTACATACATACTATATACAACTTTGTGCAATCTTTTTATACAAATAAGATACAAAGAAGAAATATTATTTTTCTTACCTCACATAATCTTATTGTTATCTTCTCTATCCTTTATTTGATTTACGTAGCTTAAAAGTGTTTTCAATTCATTGAGTCCATTCTATAAAGTAGTGACGCAAATATTGAAAATTACAACACAATATGGTATTAAGATCATGACAATTTACAGTGTTGAAAATAAATCATCTTTGGCTAGAAACAATAGTGTTAATATTATGATCATATTTTAGAATAACAGCAATGTGCTATTTGGAACGGTCAAACTGAATGTTATTGCAACGAAAGTATATATTTGTTATTTTGTTAGGTACTTCCAAACGATGAAGCAATGCACTCACTCAGTACGTATACTTGATGAATGAATGAATCAACGAACTTCATCTTCGTCTAGCCATTACAAAATCTTATTTAATAAATGCTTACAAAATGAAGAAGCTTCAAAAGCAGTCTATCTTCTGCCACGCAATAATTTCCCAGCAAACCTAGGTCTGCCACGCAGTAATTTCCCAGCAAACCAAGTGCATAAATAAAATACTATATAAATATTCTGCCTTTTTTCGTTACCATCAAATGTATGAGGCGTAATTCGCACATGCTGCTCAAGGGAATCTTTTTTTAATTTAAAACATTTCAACTTGCTGCAACTAGCAGCAATTTAACAGCAACCTACCTATGTGCATATTTACAGCTATTTAAATGCTCTAGTATTACAACATACACGAAGTTGATAGCTATTGGCACATGCAATCAATTTCCATCTGTATTTTTGCTTATAATAAATAATCTCAATCTGCATTCATGTTGCATATACATAAATGGATTCTACTCGGAGACTAATCTATGTATACATCTTTAATCAGTAATGGTATAAAATAAACATAAAATGAAAAGCTGCCTGTACAATGCACACAGGCAATTTATTTGCACTCACAACAAGTTTATAGGTACAAATAGATGATCCAGCCTAGCGTCTGTGTAATCTGTAATGGTAGTTTGATTGAAGTCATGTAGAGAGCTTGGGTTAGTCAGTAGGCGATCAATGAACTTCATGTCCTTTTTTCCATCTTGTCATGTCTTATTACATAAACTCATCTTTCCCAGAAGCAAAAAGCTACTTATATTTTATAACCTCAACCTAAATCTATCATCCACCAATCACTCAACAACAGATCCACAAAACTTCAAGCTAAGAGCACTTAATACCTACACACTTCACACAGTCGGCAATTAACCCTAACTTTGTGTGAGAAATGTATAGCAGTACTTTTAGGCTTGTTTAGTTTAGTACGACATTAATTTATCATCTGACGCTTTTTGTTTCTAAGTTATCCAATTACTCAGGTACATTATGTATCATGGGGCTAGTTAGTTCAGTCTCTAATTTATTTACTTTACTTAGGTATGATGTTGCATGTACAGTCATTATGTAACCACATACTAATACAGATATAATTTATTTATCTAATTATTTACATTATGTATGGGTGCATGTAACACCGGTGCAGAAACATACATACCTATGTAAGTTGAAGAATGTCGCACAAAAATCAAAAACAAGTTCACATTCAACGTTATGATCTTGCTACTTGCTGGCAGGAGTTGATTCAATCTTAAAAATTATTATTAAGTAGATACAACACTGCAGGATAAGTGCAAGGATGACACAATGACTTATCTTCTAAAGTTCATGCAATGTAAGTGTATGTATGGCTCTTACACACACATACAAGGTTACATGGCGTGTGTAAATCTCTTTATAATATACCTATAGCTACTTGCTGCGAAGTCGCATTTCTACTGTTATGTGAGAAAGAGTCATTTACATTTAATAAATGGATATACTTTAGACACCGTATTTTCAACCTTTTCCACAGCTTGATGCATTTGAGATTTTTAATTTTTTTAAACGCATAGATCATGGAATAACTACTAGTATCACAAAAACTGATTAAGCCATGCCAATGAAGTAGATTTAAAATGAATATGTATTTCATATATCAGTCCTTTTATTGTATCTTACAGTATAATGCAGTGAAATTAACGCAGCTATTGCAAAAGTAATTACAGTATTTCACTGTGACAGTTATGTCAGTCTTACTTGTGTCTGATGGTTGTCAGGTTGTCACTATTACATATACGTACACGATAATATAAGACTTGAATTCACATACACAATAGACACTTGAAAGTTAACAGCATGACTTCTGTGATGAAGATGGAACAACAATGTTGTTTACTTAAAGCGTTATCCTTTTATTCGATCTGTATTGCTTCATTGAGCACAACGCTTTAAGACTAGCTATATAGAGTTGTATGCACTATGTGCCTTTTGTGCCTAACAAGGCGTACTATTTAATCGATTATATGCATGTACACCACATTATATAAATTATGGTATATACATGTCTTAGATCATCTAATTGTAAGTAGTGCAATAATTACTGTATAATAAAATTATTATACAGTTACATGCTTTTAAGTACAATGCATGTAAAATTGCTTGTTCCATTTGATGTTGTAGAAATGTCTAATATAACTATGAGAAATAGAAGTTAGAATAGTAAGTGCGGCATAAAGTAGATATTCATCATCTGAATCTGTTAATGCACATTTACTCGAAGAGTCTCATATGTAGCGTGTCAAACAATATCGAAAAGGAAGGAAGAAGCGAAAGTGGAGAGAACAAGCATACAAGACATACACAATATTATAGCACAGGATTAGCTATTACAAATTACATGAGCATTTATTGCATGAAGCGCTATTTACACTCTTCCATATTACACACGTATTATTATGTGTAGCACTATACACACTGCACTGGGAGACAACCGTGTAGGAGCATCAATTTGCAATAGGAAAGTAAGTACCTACTACTACTACGTTGAAGTTGTGTCAGTAGTGTAGTAACTGTGTATGGAAGTCTTCTATTAGTAATGTAGGTAAGTGTGAAATGATTTTATTAGCAGTCTATATAGCTTCATGCTTTTTACTCACTCAATTCTTATCAAATGTGAACAATGGGAAACTGCTTTGAAGTTTTCAACGAGTCGAGTGCAGTCACGTCTTTACAATGCAGACGTATACCATAATGGATATATAAGGAGCATTGATAAATGTATTGTGTGTTATGTTGGACGGAAAATTATATCTGTAGCATATATTGACTGTTGTAGTTACATATACATTGCCTGACCTGAATAGAAATTATTTCAAAGGAAATATGTAGACAGAAATATCAAACTACCTGAATCTAACAACAAATTATTATCAACTAATCCATGTAAGTGCTTTACTACCTACCTGCACTACACACTACTCGAATACTTATCCACGAGACTACGAAAGATAGCAAATACACTCAATCTCCCATTAGCTGCAAAATATTATTAGTTGATACTGATACGTATTCTAAGGATGTATTTGTTTGCGTCACTGATTCTACGTCTCCATGTGCCGTGATTATGCATTCATAAATGTAACATTATAAACGCATTATGAAGATTCGTCAGTCAGTGCTCCTCTGCTTATTGGATTGTATTTCCATTTAATATACAAGGCTCCTGTGATTTGCTTATGTTGTAAGGACTACGTTCTATTGTAGAACAGTCGCAGTCAATAACATTATTATAATCGGGATCTCCAGGCTAGTACAAAAGTAGCTCATTTATTTTGTCCCTAGTTTGTATAGGTGGGTATAGATAGGTATCTCTAATCTCTATGCATTTATATGATCAAAACAGAAGTATAAGCCAACATCGTAGCAATTACTTTTGCTTGGAGTTATTAGTGTTGGTATCACTGATATGCACTGCATAGATATTTGCGCTTGTGTCATGTCTGTTATAGAAACAATTATGATAGTGATGTGTTCGTCAGTTGATGATAAAAGACGATTCCTAGAAACTAACGAATCTTATTTCCCAGTTGTTTGAGTTTAAATTCATAAGCAATAGCCATCTGTATAACTATATAGTACCTTCAGATTGCTCTTGTTTATGAAACTAGGTATAATGGACAGAAAAGAGAAATATGTGGCACACGTAACACACTTATAAATCGTCTCAGAGTTTCCTGACGGAACAGTAGAGCTTAATCATAAAAGCTTTCAAGCTCTTTCGAATATAAATTAACTCACTTAATGAGCACGCTTATATACCTTTATACTTTAGTAGATGTAGAAGCAAGTATAATATTGAGTCTCCAGAGAAAATTATGAAACACAATGTAATACTGGTTATTTTGCTAAGTTGATGAATTTTAGGTTGATTTTGGCCCAAATTAGCTCAATTTCATCGCACATAGCACGCTACAGTGATATAATACACATTAGTACTTCATATTAGATTTTGGCTCTCCGAAAGTGGAATCCGAGATACGGCCATGAAAAATGCAGATGCTTTACTGTTTACAGGCTATTTAATTACATTAGCAGAAATTCGATCAATACTGCTTTCTGCTTTGCATGAAAATTAAAGAGGAATCTTTTATATTGTATTATACCAAGTATAGACTATGTAAACCTCACGATGGCTCATTTATTAGCCTATTTATTATTATTACCGTAATTTACAATATACCAACCCTGGGTTTCTAAGATTTCAAAGATCAATTCTAGCCCGGATGTCGCCCCAGTGGGTTTGTATATTGAGTGTGTTTTATATGTTGTATTTGGTTTCAACCGCTATATTATTCTTCAGGATTACTCTATTAAACCCCCCAATGGAGTTGTAAATTGACCATGGGTTGGTATTCCGTAAATTACGTTAAATCCATGCGTCTGCTGTATGTCAGCAAAATCGATACATATGCAATAGTATATGCGATTGAAACTTGGTTGGAACCTGTAAGTGTATACATATAATGTGGAAGTCAATGTGTATGACTTAATATATGCTAGTGAGATAGATTATTTATTTAATTTTTAATATTACCTACAGCATGTGAGTATATATTCATGCACCTTGGTGGAAGTACAGCCCAAGTTCGATGGTCAAAGAAATTGAAGCAACGCTGGTGTGACGACAGAAGATCCAAAGGAAAAACGAGAAAAAATGTTACACACACTACTAACAAACAAGAAAAAGAACATAATATTACAAGAACACTACAAACATGGAGAAAAATAGGATATTTCTTTTGCTTGACATATTTCCCATTATTTTTGAATTTCTAATTAATATTTCAACAAACATGGGCAACTAAATCATTGACATTCCTACACACTTAATAAGTACCTAAAAGTAATACAGTTTGATTTATAAAATTGTAAACTGCATGATCATACGCATACGTAACCTGATATTGAAAGTATAAATATGTAAACTATAAACTCATTCATTTGTATCTGTGTGGTAAGATCTTCTGGGCTGACAAAACACACAGTGAGACTTTTGTTTATCCATCATCCCATCGCATTATTGCATTGCAATATATTTAGAGTACCAACCGTAATAGCTATATACGATACATACACTTTTATAGAGTTTATGCTTCGTTGATATACAGCCGATTTAGTCACGCGGCTTGTAGACATAATGTTATAGAATGTAACACTTTTCGTTATCTGTATTAAGTCGGTACATAACTAATTGCATAATCTATTACATATATAATGAGGTATAAGGTTTGTATTTTCATGAAAACAAATGCTTTATATAGAAATGTATATTAGATAATATGTGCATATGGGTTGTTTCATTTGGTAGTAAATATATTAGGTATACCATTTGTACTATTCAAACGTAAAAGTTGCACAAGTTAAAGATTTTATCATTTTGTGAGTAGTATCTGTAATGCGTGTTTTGGAATTGGAAGAACTGGACTGGAAATTCAAGGTTAACTAACTTTGGCTGTCATAGTCATTGCAATTACATACATGCAACTTTACAAGTACTTTTATATCAGGAATGAAACTTGCATGGAGAATGGAGTCTTCTTGAGAACACCGCAAATTATTCATTACCGCATTGCAAATTTTTCGATAGCGAAATACTTACTTCTCAAAAGTACATGAAAACTTTTGTGAAATCGAATTAAAAATTGAAGATGGCTCATAGGCTTTTTGAGAAGAAGAATCATGTTCAAGTGTACTCGGAATTTCGACCCATTCCCCCGAGGAGTATCATGCAACACATCGTCTCCTTCTTGCAACAGAAAGTAAAACAGTTTTTATAAACTTTATAATTTACCTATACAAACTTTCAATTTTTAAACTGGTATCAATTTTTTGTTTAAAACTCTTACAGTATACGGGAGACCTGAACAAAGCCATTGATTTGGGGTGAGTACCTAAAATATAATTTCATAGTGTCATTCTATTCTTTTAATTTGTTTCAACTTTCAAAAGAAAGTATAAAATAAACAATAAAAATATTGTATTATTTCTTTGCGTTTAGTTGTGGCTCTGGACAAAGTACATTGGCTTTAGCCGACTTGGACAAATTCAAAATGGTAATTGGAACAGATATCAGTCCCGCACAGATTGAAGCAGCTTGTGAAAAATTCTCTGCCTGGCAGTCCATGGAATTCCAGTAAACGAGTTATTGTCGATTTAATCTACTATAATAATATGGATTAAATAAATTATTTATCTGAAATTGATAACTTGACTTTTACATTAGCGTTTCTCCATCTGAGAAAATGCCACTGGAAGCAGACTCTTGTCAGCTAATAATTTCTTGTGCAGCAGCCCATTGGTTTGATTTGCAAAAAGTTTATGCAGAAGCAAGTCGAGTACTTTCTGAAAATGGAGTCATAGCTTTCATGTGCTACGAATTCCCAACCTATGAATGGAATTGTCCAAATGCTCAACTACTCGACAAAGCCATTCGAGACGTAAAGAAGCTTATTTTCGTTTTTTCCTCGCTGAGTTTGATTGTATAATTTATAGATAATGTTTTGTTAAGGTATTCGTTTCTATTGACGAATATTGGGCCCCTCCTTTCAGAATTGCATTCAAGAAATATGTTGATATTAAACTACCATTCCAAGACATCACCAGGTCTATTTCCATTTTTTTTTCGTATTCTAAAGTTTTCAAGTAATTAAGAATATGTAAGTATCTCGGAGATATTTACAGGGCGGAAGGGTTCTGGACTGAGAGACAAGTCGAGGTTGGTGACGTGACTGGTCTATTCAAAAGTCTCTCTGCTTTCCAAACATTGTGTGAAAAGGTTGGCGAAGATAAAGGCGATCAACTTCTTAAAGATCTTCACAAAATGTAAGTAAAATATTTTGTCCCTAAATAATTTTTTGAAATGTGCAAAATGAAAAATGATATGATCATTTTTTAGATTGGTGGTTAACATTGGAGATGCGCCTATTTTGCAGAAAACGCCTTACTACGTTTTAATGGCTAGAAAATGAATTGTATCTAAATTAATATTAGATTTATTTACCACATATACCTCATAAGTCACAATATAAATACATACTCTAGTCTCAAACATCACCAAGCAAGATACAAGGCAGCATCTTTGACTAGAGGAGTTTACAAACTTGGAAAAAATCTGATCAACCAATGAATTTATTTATTTACTAAATACACCCTGTAGTCTTTAGACCTTACCAGAATAAAACTATAAAACTATATCTCTATGTATGTAGGTATGTTGCAGGATATCTTGTTATTCAAATGAAAATTACATATACACATCACATGTAAGGATAGTGCAAAGGCTAAGTTAATTGGCCAGAAAAATTGGCCAACGAGGATGACGGGATAGCAAAAAATAATAATCCGTTTATATCTGGATACCTAATCTCAAATACCATGAATTCGATTTAAATACACCGAATTAAACTACTTTGGTTTGTACTTTGTATTGCAGTCTCAAATACATCGAATTCGGTTATCTTGACTTAGATACAACAATAATGATGTGTGCTTTTTGTATATATATATATCTATATATCATTTGAGTTGCCGTATAATACCGATATTGTGTTTGTGTGTCAATTTTCCAACTCATGAGGTCCATAAAGTATGTAGCTTATGGCGTTTCGTTTTTGCTTCTTGTAGGTGTGTTTATACCTGGGGGTAAGGTATATAGAATTACTTCAAACGCTATGTACAATGTGTGAGTAATCAGTACTAGTTAATAAAACAATTTTTAAACAACATACCTACTGATATTATCATTACACCTACTCTCTTGTTCATTTCAATACGAATTACAATTTAATGATAAGCATGAATGATTCCTCATAATATAACACATTACACTTTGATACTTTAGAGCAAGTTGGTACAACTCATAATGTATTATAATAAGTAGTACATTGAATCTAGCGAAAGGTATAGTAATTTTATAACAATTGTATCCTAAAAGAATCTTGACCAAACTTTTACTCTATGATTGCATAGACAGACACTACATCAAATCATTCTCAACAGAACTCCAACTGACCTTTCTAACTTACAAGGATTCGACATCAGATCTTCTCAAACAGATGAGAAATACATATCTAGTACCTACCTAGGTAGATATTCTCAGTTAATGTGTTTCTCATACATATTACTCGCTGCTTAAAATCCAACTACGTATTTTATACACTATAACTACTACAATCAACTAGGTAAGTAGAGGTACCTACACCAAACATTCAACCCATGCATGTTTTATTGTGTTACCTGACACCTAACTCATTATGAGGTCATCAAAATAAGATGCTGCACAATATGCAATGCAAGTCCATTGACATTGATTGCGTTTCTAAGCACGGACGAATCTTCTGCATAAGATTTTACCTTCACTAAAATAAAGCAAAAACTAAAGTCCATCAAATTATACTAATGTTCGAGTGCCCAGTACACAACCTTAAATGGAAGAAGCGGCCTATAAACAACTGAAATGAAAGGAAATAATATCACAGCGAATTACTTTTGTGTATTTCTCAGTATACATACTAATACATACATATAGTAAAGAAGTTACGAAATGTGAATATGTACTTGTTATTGTATTTGTAAGGCTTCCATGCATAATGGTACTTCCACTGCAAATTGACCTGTGATGTCAGTATTGATTCAATTTCATGATTCATGATTCAATTTCGTGGGGGCAGTGTGCAAATGACTAATGATGGGTAAAAATCGGCTCTTTGGGCAAAAAGTTGGAAATTTTGCCACCTCTTATATACGGCTTTGTGACCTGTTAATTGTCATATACTTAAATCATTAGATCCACGGGAGGCTTACCACAATTACAATACATCACATTAAAACAATGCATCTTGTAAAATTGATCTCTTGAAATCATTGTTTGATGATTGCTGCTAATCTACAATGGATGTTCGACCTTCGACATAATAATAGCTTTCATATTCTCGCATAGAATTACCGAATTTAGAATATGCAATGGATGTTCTTCTGTTCTCTGCAGGCAGCATTAAAGCAATGTTAAAGCAATATTAAAGCAATATTTTATCATGCAAATATTTCCCAAGAAAACAAATGGAGCAATCAACTTAACCGTCTTCATTTCATAAAGTTGTGCAAAGTGATGATATATTTGCAATATGATATAGCATGTTGCATATTATGATAATGTTATATTATCCTATATATTTTATTTTGCACAGGTAGACAGAACACTTGGAAGAAGTTGCATTTTGACGTGCAACGGAAGAATCAGTGACCTCACTCACGTTCGTATTCATAATGAATTATTTTACCTAAAGGTAGGCAGGCACTCATTGTGAGTGCACTATGAGACTTCCATTCCACAGCAGCTCCCCACTGCACTACAAGAAAATGCTCGAGAACTCATAGTATTGCTGTAAAACTTAATGGTATGGACATGAACAAATTAATCACCTTATTGTGCCATCAGCTAAGATAAGGTACCTTACTTATTCCTATTACTTCTACTATACACAACAAGCAAATTTCACTTCCCATCATCAACGCACATCATCGTTTACAATATAAAAACTATACTACCCCTGTAATCGTAATGATTACTTTACCATTTTATGTATTCTCATCACTCTCATCAGTCAACCTCATTGCATGTAGTAAAATTGTCTGTCGGCAGACGTTATGTCGCTCATTTGCATTCAGTATTTCTAAAAACAACTATCTCAAACCGATGTAACTTTACTAAGATAGTTTGTCTAGCTATATATAAGAAAAAGAAGATATAGTATTATGTATTGTTGTATTTAAATTGTATCTCTTTCGTGTACTGTATCCATATTTGTAAATATTTTACCATTTATGTACTTGATTTGTACAGACTGTGCAAATTTTACTCAATAGGATTACTTGATTACTAATAGTAATCATATCCAATGAATGACCGTTATAGATGTTGGGCTTCATTGTTAAATAATCGTTACCACGGCCGTATCCAGAAATCGATTTCGGGGAGGGCAAAATATTTCGGGGAGGGCAAAATGCACAAAAAAGAGGTTATTTTGGAATTTCGAGGGAGGCAATTGCCCGTTTGCCCACCCCCTGAATACGGGCATGATCGTTACACAAATTACGGCATCGGTTGTATTAGTAGTATCGTCATTAAATGTTCTTGTCTAGTATATTGCTTCTAGCAAAAATTAATGAATTAATTTTGTTTTCAAAACGTTTAAAGGTAGATACAAATTGTAACTGTGTAACAGAAAGAGTAACATTGCAAATATCTCGGTAGACAGTTGTTTTAGCATTTTATATACCTTGAATATGTACGTGTAATAATATGGATGTTAGAAGCACAAAATGCTTACGTTCGTGTACAATAAATCTTAACAAAGATTCTACCAACTAAGGCAACGTGAACGTATAAATACAATACAAAAGAAAGAAAGAATGGGTGTAGTGTTGTAGAAGTTTAATCTGTAAGAGTTGTTGCAGTTTATAGTTATGGGGTTCATTCGTATATAATATTTATCTGTTATTATGTGTAATTAGTCTCATAATGGAAAAGAAATGTACTTTCTTCCTTCGATGACCGCCCTTTTTATAATAAGTCTGCAGTGAAATCGTAAGAGCAGGGAAAAATCGACTAACAAACCTTTATTACAGTTTAATGTATACGAAGCATTTTGTATACACACAAAATAATTGTATGAGAGAACACAGTAGGGATTCTGTTCAATTGATTATTGCAATATTAACTAATCATAACAGAAACGTTATTATTTGTTTCATTGCTTACGAAGGTGTACATAAATGTTAAACAAGTGAATATTGTATAGAATTAATAGCACTACAGTGCAATTTTACTCTCCATTTACTAACAATAATGCACGAATGCATCACATGCTCTTTGCTATGCAAGTGCATACCTGCATTTTGTATACACGCAGCAATTTATTGAACTTACTATACTATATGGGTATTGTATACCAACATGAAACAAAAATGTTACTTACATTTTACTGACCAATAAAGAACATTAGTACTGATAATACTAATAATTTTATAAGCTGTGAATTATAATTACAGAGCAGTTAGTCTTCTCACAAACACAGTTACAGTTTTGTTTCTAGATAATCACAATGGCATTAATTATTTAAATGGATACTTCACTTCACGATGTACGCTTCTTTGTAGGAATATATGAATTGCGACTTCAAAGCAATTGTTAAGTTGTAGAGTTACTGTCATTTTTAAGAGACCGTAATTTCACGATAAAAAGAAATTGCTTTTATAATATTAGGTTGTTTTCGTGACTTGTAGCACACGAAATTATTCTTCATGTTCATGTTCGTCAACTACTTTTTATGCAACACATTAAACTCGTATCTAAAATGGAGCAGTGCCTAAAGGAAATGAGAAAGGAAGAATTGCCGTGATGTTCTTAACTTCTTCACAATCAGTCCATGTATGTACACACAGTTCACAACTCATTTAAATTTAAAGCAAATAAAAGTGAAATCACTTAGGTAGACTAGGTTAAGTGGTTATGATTTAGAACGGATGTGAAAATGTTGAATAATATTCATCGATATGTAAGAAAATGAAGATCTTCTTTCCTCTAACTAACATATCCACTTATTAGAACGTGTGCGCAACAAGAGAAAATATTCAAATCATATATTTAACACTAACATCATGCTGTGCAAATCTATCGAGTTCTAAAATTGGTCATCTATTATTTATAACATCCTAAAGAAATAAAATTATTTAAAAAAAGTTCCCCTACGCTAATTACTTCGATCGTGCTGTAAGGTACTACAGTTAGAAAATGCTAGAAGTATGCATACAACGACCTAACACGGACAGCTTTTCTATCCATTTAGTCGCAGTCTCCGTCAATAAAAATTGGATGTAAAAATTGGAAACAAATAATTTCTACTTAACCGAATGATTTCTTTTAATGCATAACTATTTATTTTAGACCAAAACCAGAAATTGAGCCATTTTTTAAACAATATGTCATACCTAACATAATAAAAATTAATAACCTAGAGTATTATTATTTAAATAGGTTATTTGGATTTGTTCATTTTTCTCTCAAGACGTCTTAAGACATCCAATCTAGGCGTTAATTATAAAAAGTTGTGAAACAATTGATATTTCCAGTGATCAACGATCCTGTTAGGTCAATATTTCCTATCTCCAGGTTCAATTACCTGTGTATAAATTACAGGTATTCTCACACTAAATGAACAGAGATACTTACTATACTACAAACCAATAATTTAACTAAATGAGACGAGTTGAATTGGTGGTTTAATGTAGATCTTTACTAATTCTTTTGAAGTCCATTCATTACACAATTTAATGTCTGTTGGCTTGGCTTTCATGGATGGGTCTTTGTGTGAGATTTCCTATGTAAAGATATAGGACCACATTAGTAATTTCCAGTTGACTGAACATCAACTGTTATCTCCTGTGGTGATTGTTGGCCGCTCTTTAAGAAAACAAAAGTGAACGAATCCCTGACCTACTTCCGTCCGTTGAAGCTGTTTATACAGATACTACCCAGGCGACTGTGAGCGTCTTACTATGAGAGTCAATACAATGCTCAGTGGGAATGTGGACATGACAAAATCTTTTGCTAATGAATCTAAACCTAAATATATACGGCATGTAGTAAAGACTAGCTGTGGTATGTATAGGTAGGTACCCGTTTTATCTCCGTATATACGAGTCTGCCGGTTCATTCAACATTACATGAAAGATTTATATGGGAAAGGACAAATGAGAAAAGGGGAAGCTAAGATATAGAGCGTAATTCAGTTACTAGGATTCTTGGCTGCACTTACTAACTCATTTCAATAAAGATGGATCGGATAGAGGGGAAACAAAGTTTATATTTCTCAAATCGTTTACCAATAATGAAAAAGCAGCTTGGCCAAGCTGTAGTTGTAGATAAAAATGTATTTTTACACTCCGATGGTTCCCTTTCGTTTGCCTTCGATTTTTCTATACAGGCATAAGAGCAATCATGATTTTGAATTTCTATATACCAGCTTTATTTAACCTTGCGCTACTTGCCGAGTCATTCACAGGTACAAATTTAGCCTTTACGAGCTTTGTCTTTATTTTATTGCTAACAAAATTGTTTGTAGTAGAAATGCAGATTTATTATCTGTGCACTGTATAGCCGGTTGGATAAGTCATGTCCAATTGTCAAACGCGTTAACTATATCCGGTTTTGTGCATTATCACGTAATAAATGTCTTTATGTGACTGCAAACGAATGTAATTTTGTTTCAAACTCCTTTTATGAAGTTCCTGAATGAAATTAAATTTTATGCATGTCTCACGTATTTTATGTGAATGCATTTCTATGTAAAATCTATGTATAGTTAGGAATAAGTTACACTAAAATAAGAACATGATATAGTGTTATTTAAATAATCGTACTGAATTATTTGCATTGCCATAGATTGGCAAACATATACATACATGTCTCAAGAAAATGACGCGAAACTGAAATACCAAGTAGTGAGTTACAAAGTGATGACGTAATCTAAAAAGTCGATGCATATCTTCGAATACAGATTGTAGACGGTAGAATGTTGTCATGCAATTGAATTTGGGTCTAATCTTCTGTGTGCTAATTTGTTTATAATTTGGATCAAAAAAATAAGTTCCCCTCTACTAATTACTTCGATCGTGCTGTAATACAGTTTGAAAATCCTTGAAGTATTCAACGGAATAACACGAGCAGCTTTTCTTTTCAGTATTACTTATGCACAGAAAAACTTTGTCGCTTACTTATTCTAGGAACATGAACTCCACAACAATTACAATGCTTTGAAGTTGAGTAGAGTGTTGTCCTGACCTAAAATTAATTTTCCACTAAGTATTGTCAAATACAGTTGTTTGGCCATGATTTGAATGAAAGTTAGACAGGTGGTATAGGTGATAATAACTGCCAATAAAAATTTGCAGTACCTATACATATCTGAATGTTGTAGTTGCATAACTAAATTTATGACTCATATACGTCTGGCTGGTTGTTATTTTTACGTTGTTTAATAAGCACTCGCTGATCATACTATGACATAAACATCAGTCATATTAACCTGACTGTGAGTGTCTGAAAATATTGTGGTTCTAAATGAAAAATAACAGCTCTTAATTGCATAATTATGTATGGGCTATGTTTTTATGTGTTTGTCTACAATATTATTTCAAGTAATGGAATCCTTGTTCCCTTTCAAGAGCAACCTAAAAATACTTTTCCTATCACTGTGACAAAGTTGTCGTATACTCAATGTATACGTATGACGCGTATACTCAATCATTAATTTAACAATTACAGCTGAGTGTTTCCTTTAGTAGTCCAACCTTTCATGAACTATGCTTTTATACTACACTGAAATAATGATACCAGGAAAAATCGAGGCAAAGTTGATAATAGCAGTGTTAGGTACCAAAATCAATAGCGCGTACAATATCAGTCCATTATATTAGTAAAGCATGTATTTTTTGCACAATATTTAATGTACCAAGTATCCTACACAAAACACAAGATGAAATAATGCAACAATAACAACTATACGACAATTAGTATCTACCTAATAATATGAATCAGTCATCCATATCATATTAATATGGTTTTAGCATTTAGCTATTTGTTAAGTAGGTATATGTATATATTCCTTTGAGACTAAGTGACATTTTTTGTCATTGCGTGGGAGGGCAACGAAGTAGTTAATTGTTCCTGCATATTTGACTACGTTGGTCTGATTAAGTTGGAAATGTAATGATTTCAATTGACAATTTTCGTAGGTATGTATTTATATTCACCTGTATTTATAACAGTAGTACTGTGTGTACTCTGACGGAGAAGGTACACAGGGAAGTAAATGACTACGGATGTGAATATTTTTATGTAATTTGTAGGCAGTACATTTTGCAAGCATTTTCTGAAATTCCGTAAGCAAACTCATGAGTTCTGCATTATTACAAACTGCCTAGTAAAGGAAAGTGAACAACATCACTATCCATTAGCTACAGCACCGTACTGCTAATAATGCAAGTCTCAACTCTACTCATACAACATATCAACCCACACTCCAAAGTAGGTAATTCATAAGCACATTGCAATGTTGCGTTAAGTTGACTATAATTTTACAATGAGACACTACTAATAACATTTATATAAGTAAGCAAAAGCATTACATTAAATATTACTAATGTATACTTTGTGCAGAGTCTATACTTTGAATTTCATGCTCCCACTAATGCATTGTCATTGTTTTTTACACAGACACACACTCATATTATGTTCATTCCATTATTCCATATTAAAGCACTACATACATATAGCTACCTATATACAAACAGGACATCACAACGTGTGAATATACGATAATTTAATTAATAGGCAGAATACAGGTAGCTCTGTGCTATGCAAGTCCATATATGAAATTGTTTTACCTGTACCATACCTACATCAAAAGTATCAAGTACTATGCATTTGCACTCTTTAAAATGCACATGACGGTATAAAATATATGTAAGACTAATGATAAAATAATGAAGCCTACACACAGGTCATGGGTATATTATTACAGAGTTTGTGCATGACACAGGTGTACAATATTATGTACAATACCTATAGGTACCTACATGCACACTACATTACTATTACTACCATACTTACTACCTACATTATTATTATGAAGGTACAATGCAAAATAAACCAAATACATATTAAGTGCCTATGGTATACGTTGTGAGGACTTTTTTAGGGTTTTGTAATGTGGCCTTGTACCCTAGAAAAGGTTCAGCAAAATTAGTAATGTTAAAT
>JAQFYB010003527.1:0-19085 GCA_034694085.1 Pogonognathellus longicornis | reverse complement strand
AAACAGGGCTATCTAAGGAATAAGTCCAGCCCATGTATAAGCTCCACAGCAGTGTAGACTGATCACGCGGTATTATAGTCTCTTCACAAGTTTTTAGTTATAAACTCTGTAAATAAAAGCATACCATTACACCAATCATTACACAAAGTAATTTTTATTGTGTATTAAAAATAGGTGTGGTCGGGAACTGTATAGATAAAAATCCCGCCTGTCCCGGATGGGCTAATGGTGGAGAGTGCGAAAGAAACCCAGTATACATGAAAAACAATTGTCAAAAATCATGTAATCTTTGCGGATAGGACTAAAATTGTCTTTCTGTGTTAATCTTATTTATTACGTGTATAATTTATTTTCTGTACCAATGAGTGTAAATCTATATAGAACATTGGAATAAAGTTTTTAAATATACCTAAAAGTGCTTTAATGTTTGTCTTTTTGTCCTCACTATATATAGAAAGCAATATCTTAGCAGAGTAGATATGCGTAATGCGTATCCCATACTTATCATAAAAGCCAGAGTCACTTCAACTGTGAACTGAACAGTCGGAGAACTGATTAAAGTCGACAGGATAATAAAGAATAAAGACTAATCAAATCTTAGTAATTTTACAAAGTAACCTACTGTCTCAAGATGCAACAACTTATATAGATATGCCTGCTTACATAAACAACTTTTGTTTGTTATATGCATGCATTGTAGTAATTATTATTCATCCTACACAATAGGCAACACAAGTTGTCTAATACGGTTTCGTCACACGTGGAACTTAAACTTTTGTTTTACAAATCCAACCTACATTGTAGTGAGTACAATGCTTTTGTATTATGTATAGTATGGGCAAAGTTTACATAATATAAACTTTGGTAGTATTAGTAGTAGGTAAATGTATTTAAGTGTGAACTTTATTTCGATATGAGTTCTTTGAGGCTGTATACATGTTCCTGCTAACGTGTTAACGCTCCTTAGTAAAGGATACTTAATGTAATAGTACAACATCAAGTTTGGAAATAGTTTAACCAATCTACTGATACAGTTTGTCGAGTGTCGAGTGTCTTTAGTCTTTCTTAATACAGCAGTAGGTTTAACATGAAATAACTTTACATAAAATGAAATAATCCAACAAAACACCAATTTCATCGGTGATATGTATTAAGTATTTAAATGTAGCTTTTACAAATAGTTTGTCTTAAATGTATGGATGTAATTGAAAACTTCATGCAAGCAGACGAACAAGCTTCTTAGTATTAAGTGTGTTTGATATTAGTCATCGCCGCTTATACATATACCTATACATATTTGTCGTACGTGTTTTCTTATCTTACATCTAGATATACAAAGTTCAAGCTCCTTGAGCCCTTTGCTTATTAAACAGATAACAAAAGAGATATTAAGTAACACCAATCATTTACTCGTGACATCTAAGAATATTGATAAGTACAACAACTCAATTTACAGGAATTATTAAACATTAAGCTTCAGTATTATTCATTCCTGTTATCCTGTTCCTTATGGACTGAAAATTTAAAATTAAAATCAATAAAAAATTGCTAGTTTCATTTGGTGTTGACAACAAAATGTTGAGGTGTATTGCCAAATCTCCTTTGGTGAGATGCGCTTCCACGGACGCAGCAAAGAAAACCGTTCTGTACGACTTTCATGTACAGAGGGGTGGAAAAATGGTAAATTTTGCTGGTTACTTAATGCCAGTTCAATACTCCAACTTGGGCCAAATTCAGTCTCACATTCATACACGAAAAAACTGTTCAGTGTTTGATGTGTCTCACATGCTACAGTCGGAAATTCGGGGTAAAGACCGAGTGGAATTCATAGAAAGCTTAGTTGTCGGGGATATCGCAACACTGACAATTGGACAAGGAACGTTGACAGTTTTTACCAACGAAGCTGGAGGCATCATAGATGACTTGATTGTTAGCAAAACTGAATTGGTAGGATATGACAAAATAAAAATAAAATTATTTCAAAGTAAATATACTTACCTACCTAAGTACATTTTTAAAACCACTTTTTAGTATTTTTAACATAAAATATTGTTTTTCCACACAATAGGAGCATTTGTATGTCGTTTCCAATGCAGGCTGTCGTCACAAAGATATTCCATTATTGCAAAATGCTGAAAAAGAATTCAAGGCTAAAGGAAAAGATGTGACTTTCATTCCTAGAGATGACCTTGCTTTATTGGCTGTGCAAGGTCCAGCAACAAGAAGAATCGTACAACCTTTGGTCAATATTGACATGTCAACCCTTTATTTTATGCATACAACTGCCGTTAACATATGTGGAGTTCCAAACTGCAGAATCACAAGATGTGGTTATACAGGAGAGGATGGTGTGGAAATATCTGTTCCTGCCGACAAGGCTATAACTGTTGCAAATGCGTTAATTGGCTCTACCATTGCAAAGGTTAAAATAAAATTTATAATTCTAAGTTAAAATTAATTTAACTCTTTAGTAAGTACATACCAATTTCTTTTTAATTTGTATTAATCAATTAGTGAGCGTAAGTTTGTAACATTGTGAAAAGAATGCCTCAAAGTGTAAAAGTACCCTAAGGGTAAGTAACAATGCGTGCATAGTTTATTAATTTCAAAAAATCTTTAGCATGAATTGAATTTTAAGTGGCAATAAGTTTTAAAAAAGCTCTTAAACCGAATTATGAGTTGCGAATTGCGATGAGTATCAATCGAAAGATGAGATTGCAACAATCACTTTCATGTAAGGGTTGTTTAGTGTAATCCGATCAGAATATTTCATGAGAAATGTGTTTGGGTTGGCCGTGTTAAAATAATATAAGTATTATTAGGTACTTATAATATGTATTCTCTCGATATTCGCGTAATTGTAATGCTATGTATTATGTACGGGTAAGCTACCCAAGGAAATCCGCAATCCCCTCTTATAAATCTATACCCACCAAGACAGTATACCAAAAAGTACATGTTGCGTCTTTAAATAACAGGTAGAATTGGCTGGTCTGGGAGCTAGGGATTCACTTCGATTAGAAGCTGGTCTATGCTTGTACGGTAATGATATGGATGAAGCAACAACCCCTGTAGAAGCAGCTCTTTCGTGGCTCATTGGTATAATTTCATTGTATTTACTATTATACTCTTACTGTACTGCATCCGATTACTCAGCTCATTCTTTCATTACCTCATGATGATGATTTTGTTTCGCGAAATATACAGGTAAAACCCGAAAGCAGCGCGCAGACTTTCCTGGGGCCACAAAAATATTGGAACAGCTAAGGGATAAAAGCAAAGTTTCGAAACGGAGAGTTGGTATTACTACGACCGAAGGTCCACCACCCCGATCCCACATGGCCATTATGCAAGGGGACAATAAAGTAGGAGAGATCACCAGTGGTTGTCCCAGTCCTTCTTTAGGTTATAATGTTGCAATGGGTTATTTGGACAGTAGTGTTCCAGTTGGGACAAATGTTCAAGTACAAGTTCGAAATAAGCTAGTTAATGGCCAGATATCAAAAATGCCATTTTTGAAGGGCAAATATTATATGCCTCCGAAAAAGTAAGGTTGTCACTTGTATGTTAGTAGGAACAAGGCTGTATCTAGCGGCAGGGCATTACGGCACGTCCCCCACCCGAAATCTGAAAAATAAGGTTATTTTACCAAGAAAGGGCCCTAAATCGCGAAAATTTTCGCGCTTTGCGCGCATTTAGTACTTTTTTAAAGTTGATTTTGCCTCAATTTAGCTCAAAATTTTTGCGCTGCGCGCGAAAAAGGACATTTATAATCAGGATATCCTAATTTATAATGATATTTTGATGTTGGTGCCCCCTCCCGAAACCAAATCCTGGATACGGCCTTGAGTAGGAATAGTTTACTGTTATGTAATATGAAAATTATAGCTTGAATCTGTTGTTTGTAATCAAGAAAATTTACTCGTGAAATACCTCTGTAAATTTTTGGCAAGTATTTTAACTCGAATAAAAATATTTTTAGGTTTCATTTGTTGCTATTTGTAAACCGATAGATAGGTATTCTTGGTTAGATTCAAATAGCAATTAAAGAGTGTAAATAATATTCTGATCAATTTATGCTACCATTATTACATATATATATATATATATAGTAGAGCAAGAATATGTACCTAATTTGTATTTTGGTCTTCTATTGTATAATATTGTTTTATTCGAGAAAGATCATTTATTGTTCCTATATACAAAATGTATGTAACACCACCAGAAGCACGAGTGTAAATGAAAATGACGTAATCATGACTTGCACATTCTTTTACATTTGGCATTATAAAGGTGTGTCAAAGGATTTTTTATCTAAGCGTATCTTTACAAAATAATTTGGATTCTTAGCTCTGTTAAGTAAAGTATTGTGTTTCAATACGCTACAGTTATTTTCGTTTGTCAACACATAAATAATGATTGAATGTAGTCGAAAGAGAGCTCTCGTAATCTGCACGGCATTTTAACACGGAATGAACTACTACTGAATTGAGAACAATACTTATATGTTAATAATAGTAAAGTAGACAATAATAGTAAAGTAACTTAATAGATTACAATAAAGTGCATATGAGAACACTTTCTCTATCTTCGTATTATCGTAAGGATACATCATTACTGAAGACTGCTCTGCATGAGCTTTACAGATTTAATTACATGATGTAAGATAAATTAGGTAGAGAATAATACCTATGTTGTTGCTGAACAAAGAGAGGAATACTTTTCCATAAAATTGGGAATAAGGACTGCGTGGGGAGATGAAAGTGTCATATAAAAGGACTCTAACAACATGTAAACGAAGTCAGTCGTAATTTTCACATTTTAGGTCAAAACTCTGCTCAAGTTGTTGCGTAAATTCATATTGGGAAAATGTGTAAACCTCTTTTTGCCATATCGGCAATTTTATTTGCAATGTTGTGTTTTTGGACTCCAGTAACTGAAGCTGGTGTCCCTATTCCTGGGTAATTTACACATAACTAATTACATTTATTACAGGGTACATGATTTTGATTGTATAGTACCATAGACCTGTGCACAAATTTTATATTTGTTGTTTACATACGTTTTTTAAAGCTTTTAAAATCCGTACGTGTAATTGTCATATCGTGAGCAAGTCTTCATTTTCAATAGATATGCAATTTTTTAATTTCTGATTTACTTTTACTTTTTGCATGCAAACAGCAAATACCTACTTTTAACTTCATGCGTTCAATACAAATGAAATTAAGTACAGAAAAGGCCTATATAAAGCTTTTCAATTATATTTTACATTTCACAATTATAGTCTTGAATCTGGACCTACACCTTTCCAATCAATTTTTGCTACCGGATTCAGCGGAAGTTACAATACTTTTGGCACAGGGTAAGTACAAAATGAAATTGCATTTTTTATGTATAAGGAAGTATAACATCTCACGTACCATACCTTTTTACCTAAAGACCGGGGATGTATGTAAAATTTCCAATTGATTTTTTATTTATTTTAGTACCACAGCAGGGGCTATAGGAGCTTATGGAAGATTTGTCAGTGGAGGAGCAAATTCAGGCCCACATGGTGGTGGAGGTGGTGGTGGTGGCTATGGAAAGTAATAAGTAAAATATACCTACGCATACGCTCATTTTACATTCCTAACATTGTAATACGCAAACAATGTGATTCGTGTTTTGTGGTGAATAAACTCTAAATTCGTGGTTTACAAATGCAAACTTGTTACTTAACTCATATTCATACAAATAAATTATATAAGTATAATCTAATTACTAAATTAGTAGATGATAGATTAGTCGTATGAATTTTGAAGTGTATGATGGAATAAATACAGTATACACTTCACCTATGCAACTGTCAGGATTAGATATTCTCGTTGACAAGTTGACAATGATTAATTAAGTTGACAACTTTAAACCTAGTTTCCTGTATGTTTGTATTTGATATGCAAATATTAGCTGTTAAAACATTACCCATTACTTAATTGGAGCAATTGGAACTTATACCTATACCTTAACTTCAAGTGAAACCAAAATTCACAACAACAAAAGCATCGCTTTAATTCTTCAAGTTAACTTGCTACTGTTATTAGTAATTATTATATGCATTATTTATGCATTATACATTACACTATGCATGTGATATTAAATATTATACATGCATCTAATGAATTGTATCGATGTATTGTAAAAGTTTATTAGCCAAATTAAGCAGATAATTCAGTGCTGTATATGTGTATAATGGTATTTGTAAATATTTATTGTATTGTTTTGAAGAACATGAAACAAAATGTTATGTAAACATGTCTAAAAACTAATAGTAGCTCCAGCACGATTTTTCACCGAATCTCCAACAACGCTGAGTGAATCTAAGGTGTATGAGTATGGAGGTCTGGTAAAGCTTCCTGGTTTAGTTATTATTGGAGTCGCATTACCCCAATCGTTACCTCTTTCCACAGCATATCCATCTTCATTACTGTCCAAACTGGTAGTTAGAGGAAGTTTTGTGTTGCGGAAAATATTGTTTTCTACAAGAACTTGAG
This sequence comes from Pogonognathellus longicornis, assembly GCA_034694085.1. Lineage (NCBI taxonomy): Eukaryota > Metazoa > Arthropoda > Collembola > Entomobryomorpha > Tomoceridae > Pogonognathellus > Pogonognathellus longicornis. Next base: position 12,555 of record JAQFYB010003527.1, on the reverse strand, counting down.
CTCCCATTCTGCTATTGATTCCCGATGACGCAACATTTTCATACAAGTTGTTGTAAATATGAGATGTGCCAAAACGTATTGATGGAAGTCTGGAATTACAATTTAAAAAGTAATTGTGATGATAAGTGATTCTCAGTTTGCCTCTATCCTCCGCTGCATTGTTATCTGAGTGTCCAATTAGAGACGCTTTGTAATGGGTATGGAATTTATTCCAAGATACTGTAATGAAATCAGCTCCATGCTTGGCATCTAAGAGACCATCGTAATAATCCTTGCCATGTGTTAAATCTGAGAAAAATTCGTTATGATCAATCCATACATTTGTAGTCTCATCAATAGAAACTCCATCATCAGGTGCTACGGAGTATGAAATCTTAAGTCCTCTAATAATCACATTCTTCTTCCGACGAATGTAAAAACCGTGTCCGGTAATTCCAGCGTTGGAATTAGCCCCAAGAATTGATTTATTTGATCCCACACGTACAAGAGCCGAAAGTCTGATATTTGCGGTTATTTTTACTATGCGAGGTGTATCGTCCGTAACTGCAGCCACTAGAGCTGCTTCAGTAGACACTGAGACTGTTGGACCACCTGCACCTCCTGTTTAGAATTGCATTAAAATAATTTGCTGAGATTAATATAACTAAGTTTTGTAGTGCATTTTACAAATACTGTTATCATTTTATTGTAACTAAAGTGTATTAGGTAGGTGTATTTACGACTAGGTTCATTTTAAGACTATGGTTTTAAAGATACATACCTGTAGTTCCATCTCCATTGGTTGCGTAACCGTCCTGACAGATCGCTACATGAAGAAGGACTGTAAAAAGTAAAGCCTGTAGGAGCATTGAAGTTTTAGCCAACATTTTGGAATACATTCCGTTAAGGCGGCAGACCCAGAATGAATTAATGTAATAAAGAAATCCACGTTTTATAAATGAGATTTCTCATAAATAGTTGTCATAAATGCATGTTTTATATAATACGTGAAGTGAAGCAGATTGTAAATGTCAGATTTCATTTTGATCGATGAGAGCACAAACAAAATTGTTGACCTAAACATTCAAAAGGCAATTTTGTGTGCAAATACTTAAGGCGTGATTTGTTTTCACCTTGTGGTGGATATCTGTTCAAAATTATGTAGGTAGGTTGTAGGTATAAATAGCAATATTTTTTTGGATCTGCACTGCAATCTGCATCTGGATAAATACACAATAATTAAAGACATAGTTTGTCAGTCTGTCTATCTGTCTGTCTGATTGTCTGTTTGTACACTTTTCCCAGAATGGACTATACACGTATCACGTATCTACTAAACTATTAACACTTTTATGCATAAAGCACTATGCCATTTACATACCTTACACTTTATACATAACTACAACACGCTCACATCCCCCAAATGGTCACAAATGTGTCACAAGTCATCAAAAATTACCCAAAAAGTGTCTCCAGTCACCCCCCAACAACTGATGCTACTTTCTTACACCTGTTTTACTAACGTTTGTTTTCCATGTTTGCATTTCATTATATTTGCACCATCATCGACGTACTTCCATCAATGCACCGCTTATTATAGGTTTATAACTTATAGATAGACTGAAGAACCCTCAGTTGATTGGGCAGTTATTATTATTGCTCCAACTTATATAACAAGTCATTCGAGGAGGTGACCTTCATTCAATCAGTGACAATCTGACAATGATGATATAATCGATTTAAATACGAAACACTTGTTTACACTGTATGCATAATAAATACAATTCACGGCAGACAAAATCATGTTATTTATACATAACCCAATGTACTGTATACAGGCATATTTGCATTTACACATAAGACATAATGTTTTCCCACAATATTAAATAGCTATTCGTCATATGAAGCGAATATGTGAAAATAATCACGTACTTTTGGTTGACGATGGACTTGACATTTGAGATAAATTGGAAATGTGACAAATGAGTATATATTTAGGTACATATAAGAATTGAGAATATTAAGCAAAATTGTATTCATTGTGAAATATTAGATTCTGTCAATTTTTCGGTTGACCGAAAGTGTTGCTACATAGTTATCAATATGTTTCGGTAATATACACAATATGAAAGCACGTTTGCTTTCATACCTATTCACACTAATCAGTATGCCTGTGCTAACAATAAGTAATATCACTGCCAGGAATTATGAGGCAATGCTAAAAATTGTCTTTGTATTAAAAGGGCAGGTTGTAAACGGAAGCAGAGTTAGAGTAAAAACTCAATCTTTGTCTCAATCCACACCCGATGATACTTGCAGATAAAAAACACACAGCAAAATAAAATATATTTTCACTGAACATACAACAGTTACACAATTTCTTGAAAGCAATAAAGAAAAGTGTTTCGTGTTTTATTTCTGGTTTTACATTCCTTTAACATAGTGCTTTTTGCTCATTCAATCTAGGTATCGTTATATAAAATACCTCAGCTACTAATAATTCTAAGACTATTTTGTATTTTTACATATTACATATTATATTGCATGCACACAAATTCATGTAAGTTATTATAATCACCCACAATGTATATGTACGTTTATCTAGAGTTGTGTAACATTATGTGTATAGTATTTGCAATTTTTTTAAATTCTAGACTACTGTTAGAAAAAGTAGCAAGTACAGCGTTTTTGAGATACAGCATCCAATCCAACCTTTAAGATAACATTATTGCATCATTTTTACGAACGTTATCTGACATGATAATAAGGTTCTTTATTATTTCTCGTTACATTAATGTATATACTTACAACAAAGTCCAAACCATAATATGATCTTTGTACAACATAAAAAACGAAACCTGATCATTGCTCCGTACGACTAGACAATACTATACTATTCAACAAGTTAACATTTTTATAATTAATTTAATTACGAAGCTCATAATAACAGTCACCCATAAAAGAACCAAAGAACAATTACCGAGAATGTAATACTTCTACTGCTTAGAATGCGAAATTTGATTAGGTTTAAGATTTCGCACATACGCAAAACGCTACCATACCCAACACTAGCTTTAGATTGGGATTTTCTTTATATTGTTTCTTTTTATTGCCAATATTGTTACAGTTTACAGTCTTATATGTAGTTCTTAAGTCTTATACACACAAATTTGCAATATTATTATGGTATACAAAATGCAAAGTTTGTGCTGTGTCAGCTACGATCGTAAAACAGTTGTATTTGACATTAACTTTTGCTACACTCACACAAGTACAAAAAGGACTAAAATTAGCTTAACTAGTTGAGTGAGGTGGTAGCGCTTACGCTTGCAAATTCTACACTAAAGTCCCTAAATACATGCGTCTGTACAGAGGATGAAGCGAAGTGGAGGTTGGCTGAAAACATTTCATCGCCTACTTACATTAGTGATTAATCACGACTTGTGAGTGAACTGTCACCCGTGGTGAAGCATGCGATGACACCAAGACCAAAATTGTGTGCTTTAATATGTGTGACCCTTCTCACTTGGCGCCAGAGTTTCAGCAATATATTTTTAATCATATCAGCCACTATCAGCGTATTTGTAACTTCTACAGTTCTATACACAACTCCTAAATTAGTGAAAGGGTCAGGTCAAACAGCAAAGCCATATAAATCTGAACCACAAAGTAAAATGAGAAAAACCATTAATCCATTGAATGCCATACTACACTACATTTTTATATGCTTACTTAGTAAGCATTTTATATTTTATTATTACACATACAATGAAAATTTATGTGCCATTAAATCAACTATATATATTATTTATACCTTACTCATTCAAATCTTTAGTAATTACCTAGCACAGCGATTCCTAAAAACAGAGAGTTCATTCAAGCGTCAATTTTTTGACGGGACAATATATATCCAGAGAATTCGCATTAACAAAGAAAAGGGTGCGATTGGTAAAATTTATATTTGCAACGCAATAAAGAAACATGATAATAGCCATTATAAAACTTTTAACACAAACACAATTCTCACTTCTGATAGAAATCATTAGCATTTAATGCTTAGCCAGCTGTAGCTGTCATACGCATCCAACAGAGCCAAACCAAATTTTATAAGTGTATGTATACATCTAGTACATAATAATATGAATATGACTGATTGTGAGATAAAAAGCCTTGTGAGTTTATACACAGAGCAGTTGAAGAGGCACGTGTGTGTACTATCTGTACCTATATGCAAAAACGATGCTAATAAATCTATAATCTAACAATCTCCAAGGATGAGCCAACAAATAAGGGCAATTTAGAATTGAATTGAAACATGAGTGTGACTATTCCATGAAATGGGGATTGTGTCATACACTACTGAGTACTGATACAAAATGATTTGCATTTCCCATAATAAATATGACCTGACCCAAATCAAAATGAGATAATGTTTGTGTTATTTTCTTTGAATCGAGCTGATTGTGAGTTATATATTACCTGGGCCGCACATAAAATACCTAGGTATGCAGAGTATCAGTAGTAATTTGAAGTAATTCTTTTTTTTTCTATAAACTTAATGTGCATACCTATGTGTGTGTTCAAAAGCACAGTACATATGAATATGTCTATATACTAGATGCCACTGTATTACCGAGTTGATTCTGATTGTATATTTTGTAAATAAGTATAGGAGAGATTACAGTGAAGGTGTATTATAGAATTAGCTATAGATTTATACTAGATGTGTAGTTATGTTGTAAAGGAATGACGGTGATGTGATTCCTAGATGTGTAAGTAGATTTGCGAAGTAATCTCGACGAGTCCTGAGAGCATAAAGTTCATAAATCTGAATATTTATGTGTGGAGATGACAGGAAAGTTGAACAGACGGCCTGTCGCCAAATGCTATCAACAAGTAAAGGCAAGCGAAGGCAGGAAAAGGTGTGCCTTCTCAACACAATGGAATTACAATGACAATACGAGATGCCGCACAACAAGCCCGTCACAGCATACATTTCATGAATGAGCTCACGCCCACGTATGACAATATGGAAATGTGGACACCTGCAAAGTCAAGAAGGAAAGCCGCCGTGGTCGCTGCACACACAGAACATTGCTGTTAACATGAGAGCATAAGGAAAGTGGGAATACTATAGGAATGAATACCTAAAGGCAAATATTTATTTGTCCCAAAACTTCTTGGTAGCCAAAATTTTCGGAATATTTCTAAAATAGTTGATGTTTGAGTAAATGAATTAATTGTTGGTAGTGTGTAATTAATGCCCGGATGCAGTGCAGGCGATGATGTTCTATCAAAACTATTCTGTCCCATTGTTGAACAAAGAGACAAATGGATTTTTCGTGATTCGAGCTCGTTTTCTTTCCTTGATTCGATTACATTCTATGTTGTGCATGTGTACTATTGTACTAGCTACTACACAACTACACATTATGTGATGTGTATGAATTAACAATGTACGTTACTATATATGAATGTATGAATGTAATACACAGAATTGTAGATAGTTGTTTGAACATAAAAAGAAGATAAAAAAGATCAAAGACATGATCATGTAGTAAGACGAGCAGGGATTTAATTGATCATGAATAATGAGACAGTGAATTGCGATGAAGACCAACTCAGGTAGAAGAATATGCACCTGTTACTGACAATCCCAACACTGGACATTATAGGATAGACCTATAGGTGTGCTAGCTCAATTAAATTACTAAGTACGTAAGTATAAATGAACTAGTTAGCTCATTCTTGGCTACACAGTTGATATTTGACAATTACACTGAAGCTGTTCGCGCAAACATTTCATAATACTAATTAAACAGTGGGAAGTGTACTTAAATCCAACTTAAACTTTCTTAGTAAATACTACAAACACTTGTCATGGAGTGCCCTCATTTTATCCTAACAGCCATCCTTCTTTTGATTGCGGGACTCATTAAGGATTTCTGTGCTCACTCACACAACGGACATATCGGTGCGGTATAGTGCTCATAGATCAATCATGACAATATCTCCAAGAAACACAAAACTTTAATCCCAGAATACATGTACTTTATAAGCAGGTAAATTTAGTTTGTTTATTCATGCGTTAACACATCCAATTTCTCATATTCTGTAGATGGAAACTTTAGAAGACTTCAGGAAGGAGACAATTCCGACGAAGTGCTCAATCAGTGTTGCAAACGAGAATCCAAATTTGTTACTGTGGGATATGGTATGTTTCCATCATTTTTTCCTGCATATTATACTTCATATAATTTCAATGATTTATATTTCGAGTGTGATGCCCGATTTAAAATGTTTACTATTTTAAATCATAACCAATAATTTACATAGATGCATCAATCCCTTTTTCATGTAGGTTTATATTTTATTATGTTCTATTGAATACTTTTTATATGAATCTTTTTGTATGCAGGAGTTGGTGAAGGAGAACTAAGAATTGACATAGGGCAATGTCGTCAACAATGTGAAAGTCCCGTTTTAAAACCATTAAAACGTGAAGAATTTGACAAATTTTTGAAAAAATATCCACATATGGATCCCATTCAGGTATGTGAAAAAACATAATTTTGCTAATTCATTAAAAAATTAAAATCCAAGTGTGTTAGTATCCAAGATCCTAGGAATTAAGAATAGCAATTTTATGGTTTTAATATATTCATAGAAATTAGTAGCTACATGTAGTATAACATAACATAGTAGCTTGATGAGGCAGTCAAGTCTAAGTTGCATAGTAGCTACTGGTTTTGGTTTGTGAAGCTTATTATACTTAAGACAAAGCTCATTGCTGATGTATACTCAGATATAATGAATTTTTCGACGACATATTGTGGTAGGACAAGGGTTAACACGCTAGATAAATTAATTGCTGGTTGAACGAAGGAATTCTACACAGTTGAATAATATATTATCCAATATAATGTCATATAACTTACACATTAAGTACATTGCGTACACATCGACTTACTTAGATCCGGCTAGTCGCATAATCATCATTCGTATCTGTATGTACGGGGGCTACCATTGTACCAATAGTTTATTCACAATACATAACACATCGCTTTTATATTTATTATATTGTATTCCCTATATCCTTACATCACCATGTATTGTACTGTTCAGAGGAAAACAAACTATTGTCTCGTGGGAAAAGAATTTGTCTCCGAAATTGTGTTGGTTTGTTGAAATCCGTCTTATCTCGCACGACTTTCCCATCAAATTTGCATAAAACAAGCACACAATCGTTGTGTTGTTAGTTTATGAGTGTCACATCAACTTAGAATTTAACCAGGAAATTGTAAGCGACTGTTGTAGCTATATAAGGTGCAGATTTTAGTAAATATGCTTATAAATCTATGTGTAGACACTCAATTAGTATGCAGTTCAGCAGCAGAATGCTTTAGTCTCTGGACTTTAGACGAGTACAATTATGGTGATGGATAGATTCCCTCCACCAACATCAGGAAATCCAATGCCCCATTAATCACTTGGAAAAACCAAAAAACTACAAACAGTTCCTTATCAACGGACGATCAGATTGATTTAAGGACTAGCAAGATCCGGCTCATCAGAAAACATGGAATTTGTATATCATTATTGCGGATCATGTGCATTTAGCATTACCCACGTATTTTATTAATTCTCATTTACAGATTTTTTTGAGTCTACAAAATGCACATGCTGGCTCTTTATCGGACACTCAGTTGACCTTAGCACCCGCAGAAACAGCATCCAATTCTACACCAATTCCAACAACAAGTTCCTCTTGTTTGTCATCCTCCTGCCAACCCAAGTCCATTCGAAGAGAAAAACACTTTAGCATAAGTGGCCAAGAGAATTATGTGGATGTTATTGAATCTTGCGACTGCATTGCATTACCACAGCCTTGTCAACGAATTTCCTCCCCTGTGAGAATTCACGTGGGGACTCCCTATGAAAAGATCATTGATGAAGGCCGTTGTTTAGGATCGTGCAACCCCGGGGACGCCAATTCTCAGGGACTCAGCTCTGGCCAGTCGTGTCGACCTGTTCGTAACAAAACTGTAACTGTCGAGGGACCCAACGGAGCTCAATGTATGCAAGTCATAGATGAATGCGAATGTGTGGGGGATTGCTATCTCATTCGAGAATTTTACAAAGTCTATGACTACTCCAATGTATTCGAACAAGCTACCAATACAAATGTCACGAGTGCAAGTTCTGAACTCTCTGAATCCGAGTCTGAAAATGTGGAGGTTGTGGATCCTGTAACGAAAGTAAAGGAGAAACACAAGAAATTATTAAGACACAATTTTTTCCCGTCATAATTCATTTAGGTAGGTCAACTAACGACTAATTCGTTATTATTTTTCTCCGCAGTTGGTTGGTATGGGTCGGTGTAGAGGGACCTGTTTGGACACCCAAGTGGCTTCGAAATGTCTTATGTGGTAATGCATTTTAAAAAATCGAATATAAAATATGTTGACTAATTGAAACATTAATTGAATTTGCATAAAGATGAAAAGTTAAGCATTATGTGCAGTGGGGTCTCCGTGTGTCGAAGTATATTAAATGCAGTATGACTGTTGTGTATGACTTGACTGTAGTAAAGTAATGATGACTGTTGCGTCAGTGAAGTTGTAGTACAATGCTAATGAAATGGAACCCTGCTAGGAAGAACAACATAATAAAATGTAATGCAAAATGTTTTTGTGTTGATCCTGGTTGTAGGTCTAGTAGCAATGGTACGTGCCTGTCATTTCTATACGGTGGACATAGTCAGTGCACTGCGACCAAGTTTGTGTCCCACTCTTATATGTCTAGGAACGGTCAGCGACATAATCTGATCTCCGTCACTGGTTGCGGATGTCGTTAGGCTCTCTACTATAATGTAAATGATGTTAGTTAACACTCGAATAATACCATAAGTGCTGTACCATAATACTCATATTATTACTGTAGTAAAGTAAACACTAAAAATGCTTTTAAAAGTTTAACAGTATGCCTCCAAAGCCTACATAGGTACCTTCCTGCATGTAATACCACACAAGACCAACACACACTCTTCTTCAGACACAAGCCACAATAAACAAACACAATTTTTGTGGAGTGCTTTAGGAGGCAGCCGCCGCCATCAACAACATTGTTGAGGTGACAGTTTACATGGACCTTGACAATTACCAAAAAGAGCCAAGAAATCTCAACTAATAAGATTCCTCAACTATATACTCTTAAATTATTGCTGTGAGAGAAGACTCAGACGACAACACTCAGATTGCCTCTCATAATCAAACACACAGTCTCTGTCTTGCTATTTGTATATTGAATCCGGATTTTGATTTTCTAGTTCCGTAATCAAATTGGCGTAATTTAATCTAATAGTTTATGTTCTAGCTTACTTTATGTAACTTATAATGTCATTTCATGTCATGCCATGTTAATTTAGTATTTGATACGTACCTACTCCCTATGTATGGCTATGTATGTAATGCAGTAATGTTTGTACCTGATTGTGCTTATTATTTTGTTTCGCTGATGGTGGTCGGACTTGAGTTGTAGTTCTAGTATTGTGTCATGTGTGGCATAAAGTTCACGCGAATAGTGTGAATGTGTTATGTTATGTAAAGCTTTTAGAAAAAGTGAATACAAGGCATGTATTATTACTGTAGGCAAGTAAATTAAGAATTTTCTGTCTCTGAGTCTGAAGCGTGAAGTATCGTTGTGTCCGTATCTATCTGTCACGTTAACTTGGTGTTGTTATGTTATTGATAGTGGGCTTGGTGCCAAGATCAAAAGCAGATTAAAAATTGGCCAGCATCTTGCAATTATACCTACACAGTTGCCCACATGGCGCCACATCTTTCACTCACAACTCAACCAGCTACATTATACTCATTATTATTACTATATGCATATATTCAAATATCCATAAGGGTTTCTCGCACTAAACCACACCACAACACTCTGGGGATTCCTATACTCACATTTTCCGCAACAAATATTTTTGGCCCACTGTAAGTAAGTAGTATGCACATCAAATAATCCAATCTGTCGACTCAGCGAGGATCACAATCACAACGCGTCTCAACCAAGCCAAAAGTTTCGTCAGCCCTTAGAGTTTACTTATTCTGTCCCATTTAATGTTTTAAAATCCTCAGAAAGCTTGAATCTCTTGTCAAATCCCAAAAGACACTTGCCCAGTCAACAGTAATATTGGTATAATCAAAATACAATAATTATCCATAAACACATCTCACGGTCCATTTATTTATACATTACCCACCTAATTTTATTTTATTGTTAAACACATACAAACTCAACTCAACACATTCTCCCGAACTCCGAATTAACAATTCACACTAATTGTATTTCGTACTGAGAAATCATATTTTCAAACTAAACATGTTATTGAAACTGTGATTACTGATTACCCATCATTTTTGATATTTTCTACACTTCCACTCTGTGTTTCAATTTAGCAGAATGTTGTGTTTGAGGACCTTTGTCTTTACATTTCTTTGTTTCCTTTGTTGTAAATGTGATATGCACACTGGTGGTGAGTATGAATACGCTGTAGACCACCAGAATCTCAACGTTACCAGTGCTCCACCTACAATTATAAGTAACCAGGCGATTGTGGATTTAATAACTCTGTTGACACCACCATCTCCAGCTGTAAATGAATCGATTCATCCCAAATTAGATTCTCTAGAAATTGAGAAAGTTATTGTGGCAGTGGATTCTTACTCTGATGGATATGAAGTGCTGGCTGTACCGACGATGCCAGGCATTCAAGACTACATTATTACTGAACAAACGCAGAATGTCAAGGAGAAAGCTATAGGGAATCTAATGAAGGTACTTCAATAAATACTTTCCCATTTTCTTTCGCTAGTACTAAGAGATATGAATGAATTGTATACATAGCGACTTGTTCCATAGTACTGTATATAATATATCCGTGATGAGACGAAGATATGAGAAAATGAAAATAATACTAACACAACGTAGGCTCTCTTGAGACTTAAGTGCATTAGGTTTGTTTACATTGCAGCTGTTTTGGTTCGTCTCATGTAAATATTGACCAAGCAAATGAAAGAAAAGTCAGTGAGTACAAATTCATTTTTAGAATAGCATTAGTGCTATTTTCCTGAATATTTGATACATGACCTAGATCGTGAATTCGGATGTATTTTGAGATCTACGCAGTTACAAAAAATGATCAAGTCCGAAATCATGTTTGAGATTCGTAACGTAATGTAACATTTTATACGTATACAGTATACAGATAGAAACTATCTACATGATGTACATGTACCTACTAACCTTATTTGACTCATCTGCTATAAGAATGTAAGAATGACGTGCAAAATACTATTCTAGATATCAATGAATTAAAACTAAAAAATACACTTCAAGCGTACCAGCAATTATTCATTCCCACTTATTATGTTATTTGCATCTCTGACTTCAGATATTTGGATTGCCGGATTCATCATTGAGAGAAAATCCTCCTGGTCCCGCCCCCGAATTCATGATAGATTTGTACAACACGATAACGGATTCCTACGGAGTGACAAGAGCCAAGAACCCATACGATGCCCACGTCGTCCGCTCATTTATAGAACGCGATAACTCGCTATACGACTACTTCAGTTTTAATATCTCTGGGTTGGAAACTACGGAAAGTGTGCTCGAGGCTGAGTTGCACATTCACAGACTCCAAACTCCACATGAAAAGCTCCATCCGTCCTTGTATCTCACCCCTTTCTATATTCTCAGCTTGTACCAAGTTCTAGATCCAAAGAATCTGGCTATTCCTGATCTTCACAAATTACTAGGAGTCCATTATGTCCCTGCTTTGGGGTCAGGATGGGAAATATTTAATGTTAAGCAGGTTATTACGCAGTATTCATTATTCTAGTTATCAGTTATCACCCTCATTTCATTCTCTAGTGTATAAAGATGTATGTATGTATCTTTTGTGTATCAACATTGTTGGCAGGCTGTTATAGAGTGGGTCAAAGGTGAACGAGCAAACTATGGCTTCTTAGTTGCTGCAACAAGTTTAGGAGGCGATCGAGTCCCTGTTATATTTTCCAGAAGAGGTGAAACTATCCATAGTAAACAACCCATTCTCGTCCTTTTCAATGAAGACTCGTCTGTGCATATCTTTAAGCATCAATCTACACCACAAATCACAAATGTTAGAAAGCGTGCCAAAACTAATTTAGATGACAATACAACGATGTCCGCTGAAACAGAAGAAACAACTCCTCCAGCTTCAAGTACGTAATACTTGATGTTTTTACTCTTTAATTTATTATCAAATAAAAATACATACTTAGGCTAATGGCAATGCTACTTCCCATATTATATGTATCAAGAAAAGAAATACAGCACTATAGAATGTAGATGTTTGTAAGACGTGTTTGTGTGAAAAATAATATTATTTGTGTTAATTAAAGATTACTTACATATGCCTATACTATTCCTGAGATGAAAAAGTGTACTTTTAAGGGTGTTCAGTATATTACGCTAAGTGTATTAGTCCTACTCAATCTCCCACACTCGCCTATGCATTAAATCGACGCC
>JAQFYB010003526.1:0-19087 GCA_034694085.1 Pogonognathellus longicornis | reverse complement strand
TTTCGCCCCCCCCCCCCCCCAAATGAATTGAATACGTCACTGAGCCTATTCGTACATAACCATAGTTATGCTAAAACCAATAGTATTGGATGAATTTAAGATTCATCCCCCTCCACAAAGTGTATTGAATACGGCATTGAGGAATGGTATGGCTTACCCGTCCCTTAGCCGCTCAAGCGGGTAAGAGCTGGCCGGATAGCAAGCGGACGGATTGCAAGCGAACGGATAACGGACGGGACGGATAGCGAGCGGAAGGATAACAAGCGGTTAACGGATAAGGTTAAGCCTTGATGGGCATCCATAAGTCTCACCTATGCCGTACACCCTAATTAGAGGCTCTGTTCGATGCGAAACGTAGCGATTTCGGAGATATAAAATTTTGAAAATTAATTACAATGAGACGGAACCCGTGACTTCCTCATGGATTGACAACCCAGCCAGTTCAAATGGATTGTCCATGTGATTTACGTAGAAATTCCATCATGGTAGCTACGCGCGGCGTAGCTTCAAACTACGTCGTGGTTGCATCGCCGCAGCTTTTTCGAAATTGTCTATGTCAAAGCGAAACAGCTACTTCGTCGCAACTACGCTCTCGAATGAACACGATTCAAAAAGAGAAAGGACAGGGATTCGATCTTTGATTCAATCTCCTACTCTAGCCGCATGGCCAAAGACGCACTGTTAGAAATACAATCGCAATTAGCCCCACTTGACTTGTGTGCACGTATAAATGTAAAAATGATGCTACGTTTTCGAATGGAATTCGAAGTGTTTCGCATTTTGGTTATGGACGCGATATTCCTACACGGGAAACCAGCATGGTTTACGTAGCTATATGAAAATTTAATTTAGCGATACTCAAGGTAAAATTTTTTACAAATAAACAAAAAGGAACGAAGAATCGAACTCCGTACTGCAAATTGCCGGTTCACAACAGAGACCATTCTCCCAAACCGTTCCACACTCGAAGTATAGAACAAATTGTTTATTCGTATGCAATGTAATATTAAAGCACCGACTAACTGTCTGATTGCATATACTAATTTGCATTAAAGAGAAATTGTAAAGCTAGACTGCTCGCTACAGTAGTTTTGTTAAAAGATGGAAATAGCTTTATACCTTGGATGAGACATTTGAATATCGCTAAATTAAATTTTCAAATGTCTCATCCAAGGTATAAAGCTATTTCCATCTTTTTACGTAGCTATACTTATGACTTAGTAGCTACTTCCTAAGACGGTGTTGGCTGGGAATCTTGAAACCAATGAGGAATTAAGTGAGGTTGGTCAGTCACGAGGAAGGTGTCAGTATCGTCCATTGCCATTGTTGTTGCAAGTGAAAGAAGTGGAGAACTATTTGGATTTGATTATATACTTAAATAATAATGCGGGGAAGGGGTGCAAGTGTTAGCGGAGTTACGGGTCCATGCCTAATGAGCCCCCTTTCTCAGTAAGCCCACAACTTCACTTTCACTATTTCTGTGGTTGGCTTGCGGGCATACTATATGCTGACGACGGCGACAAAAGTGCACTTTAAGATATAGATACTTATTTTCATAATTTGGAGTATAACGACACAAACGCGTGCATCATGTAATAAAACATTATAAGATATGCAATAATTAGCTTTGCGAGCCCTTTAGTGTCAATAAGATTTTATTCGCTAAAAACAATAAAAATTATTCATCTGTGCATTGATTTAACTCCACGTAAAAACAAAAAGTGCCATTTTTTTTAACTAACATAACAGTTTTGATAGGAAAAGTAGAAGAGCGTGTTGTTAGACTAATAAAAAGCTGATTACAGCTTCTTCGAATAAAATTATATCGATTGTCTACATAATCAGGTAGAAGTTGAATAATGTTGAAACGAATGTAAAATTGGGATATGACTGCTTAATTTACTCTTCTGTTTTTTCAATTACAACATTTTATAAGGTTATAAGATTTATTTTGGTCGTTTAGACCTTATTCATATAGATAATTGGCAAATTGACGAGAGTCTCCTGACGGATTTAAAACAAATTTAGTCAGACGATTGGGTCCTATTTCACTTATGTAAATTGTTTTGCCGTCTCTAGATATAGCGATATCGTGAGGGGAAATAAAAGAGCGTTGCGATGTCCAGGTACCCATAACCTGAGATGTTTTCCAATCGATAGTCAATCCTTGCGTTACTGCAGGAGAGGAACCTGCACCGTTAATTCCATAAATCCGTCCGTCTAATTGAATCAAATTTACAATAAAATAATAATTAGCTATCATTTTAAATAACATAGTACTTATGTTAGTTATTTCTGAATAATGGAGATCCGCCTCAATTGGAACACTATATTGTTTTGATTAATTTTCATACGTCTTCAGGAAAATTACACAATTTTATAGAGAAAAATTTAGTAAAAAGGAGGAAAGGAAGGAAGAAAGGGGAAAAAGTAAGAAGGAAAGGAAGTAAGAGGAAAAAGAAACGGAGAAAAGGGAGGGAAGGAAAGCGATGAAAGCTGGAACCAGGATTGCAAGAGAGAAAAATTATTTAAATAATTTTTACTAGAAACTAACAATTCTGTTTTATGAGGTCTATTCCAAAAAAGAGGTTATTTATTATACACCAAAAATGCAAACAAGTCGTAAATATTAAGTAGTATTAAGTATAGTATTAATAAATAATTTAAGAGTATAGCAACCCGCCTGCCCAAAACATGTTGCATACAGGGCCGTAACAAGCAAGGCTCAGCTAGGAGGAAATTGTGCTGGCCCGGCCAGTGTCGCTGAATTTAAAATGCAAATTTACATACTACCTTATTACTATTATAACATCCCATAGGATTTGGCTTCAGGGTGAGGGGGGCAAACTCAACACATGAGGTATATATGTTTTCCTTTCCGCGCGAAGCGCGTAAAATTTGAGCACATATGGGCAACAATGAAAATAGAATAAATAAAAATCGCTCGTAGCGCTAAAATTTTGCGATTTGTGGTACTTTTTTGGTAAAATACCTTATTTTTTCCGGACTTCAGGTGGTGGTAATTGCCCGCTGGTTACGCCAGTGTAACATGCATTCAGAATAGGTAGTTTCGGGAACAAAGCGCGAAAAATTTGAGCACATTTGGGCAACATTGAAAATAGAATACATAAAAATCGCTCGTAGCGCTAAAATTTTGCGATTTGTGGTACTTTTTTTAGTAAAACACCTTATTTTTTCCGGACTTTGGGTGGTGGCATTGCCCGCTGGCTACGCCAGTGTAATAAACATGCATTCAGAATAGTTTCGGGGAAGGGCAAACTCAAGATATATCCCATAGTATATCTTGGGGCAAACTGCCTAGATAATTATGATGTGGGAATGGCAATCTTTTCTATCGCAGCGCGAATACCTAATTTAACCATAATTTTAATTCAAATGAATAAAAATTAGCGCGTTATGGGATTTCGGGGAGGGCAAATAATAATTTTTTTGGCCGGGCCAGGAAACCAACTTATACTATAGTAGATAATATTGTATTTTTACCAAAATTATTGTGACCACAAAATTTTTATTGCAGTTTGCATCATCTCAAAAAACATATTATATGGTTTCGTTTTGAGTTTTTGAGGCAAAGAGCTATCAAAAATTCTTGTGATTTTTATAATTACGATAAAAATTCAATACTATCGGTGGTGTGGATCGGTAATACGTGCCACGGAACATTGTGTCCGGAATGACCCGTCATATTTGTGTCCGGCTTGACACGATAAAACATATATGGCTTGAACATATGTGTATGGCTTGACTTGGCACACATATGTGTATGGCTTGACTCGGCACACATATGTGTATGGCTTGATCCAGCACGTATGTGTGTGTATGGCTTGACCCGGCACATATATGTGTGTATGGCTTGACCCGGCACACATATGTGTGTGGCTTGACCCGGCATTCATATGTGTATGGATTGACCCGGCACACATAATATGTGTATGCCTTGACCCGGCACATATATTATGTGTATGGCTTGGCCATCCGCATGAATTTAGACAAATATGTCCCCATTGGGACGGATCTACCCTACTTTTTATCAAGTTCTTACTGTAATATGCGATTCCAAATATTCTTCCAATATACACTCCATTAGTTACAGAAACAATTTCACCAAATTGATGCGGGTTCTGAAGTCCAGCATTGATGCACAAAATTCTCCTGTGTTCTCGGTCAGCAATGCAAAGAATATCTTCATCTTCAATCAAAGCCAAACTGTGTGGTATCGCCAAAGTGGAACCTTTTCCTTCCATCCACAGCCACCCTTTCATAATAACATCTTTATTATTAATATTGTTATTTTATCGATAAGGAATAACTACAAGATATATATTTTTTAACCATAACAATGTTTACCCATAATCAGGCGCGTACCCAGGATCAAATGCTGGGGGTGCACAGCAAGGTTGTACACAGAAATTAAATATTGGGAGAGCAAAATTCGAATATAAGGTACAATTTAGTCCATAATAGGGCTTATTAATTAGGTTAAAACCAACTTAAAATGAATCAAAATTGCACCTAGCGCAATTTTTGAACTATTACGGTAAAATAACCTAATTTTTTAGCATTCTTCGGTGTTTACTTGCACCACCCCCTGGGTACGCGCATGCCCACAATTGACATCAGGATAACAAGGCGAGTAAGCCATAAATGTGACTGGATATTTAATAACCTACGGTATGTACAAATTCTTGAAGTGCATAGATCGTATTTTTAACACGGTAAAATAGGGTAGAAATTTTGAACAGGGTAGGATAACAAATATACTTATACAAATAAGTAGACTACAGGGTAGGGTAATAGTAATGAAGTAATAAACAACCTGAGACTACAGGGGGTAATGGAATTTCTCTTTTCCGACGTCTTTGGTACGGATCAGAAAGTCGGATTTCAATAAAAGTTTGATTTTTGGAGTGTTCTGTATATTGCACCATTATTTTATGTAACTTTATGTTTTTTGAAAAAGTGACAAACAACTATAACTATAACAGTCATTGAACTTTGAAAATGATATAATTTTCAATGCTCAGTGAATTTAATTTAATGAATTTAACAAAATAGCTTATTTAGATCTAGTACTGGCAAATAACAGTAAACTAAAAATTCAATAGAATGATCAAGTGGGCCTTTGTATACGGTCGGGTGTACGTTTGAATAAAATCCTACTGACAATGTGACAATGAGTACAAGTACCTACACATTTATTTTTATTTCCCCTAAACTAAAGGCAAACACGAAGAAAATGGCGATACAGTCGTACCTTCTTCACCAAATTTTGCCGAAAACTTTCCATCCTTTTCGAACTTCATCACACGGCTGTTGCAGTAGCCATCAGCCACGAAAATGACTCCGGTTTTGGACACAGCAACGTCTGTTGGTTTACAAAAATGTTCATTGTCTGTCCCTGGCTCAAACGCTTTTCCAAGTGTCAGCGTTGGTTTGTCCGATCCTGGAACAAACTGTAAAAATGAAAATACGCTTTTGATCACTATGCCTCCCAAACATAAGCCAGCCCAGCCCCTGTTGGAAAATTTTAGAAAGCCATGCCCTTTTGGAAAAGCTGGAGAAAGCCGCTGTAAGACGACTTTTCCAACAAATATACCAAAAATCCGGTTAAGGGGGTGAGAAGATATTCTTTTGATACATATTCACGGCAAAGAAGCACAGACGTGCACTTATTAAGTAGCGGAAGCTACTTTATAGAAATGGTTTGTCAGTCTCTCTGTCTGTGCACTTTTCCCAGAATGGACCGTACACGCATCTACTACACACTACACTATTAACACTATATGCTTATAGCATTATGCCATATAGATCCTACTACACTATACACACTACACCCCAACGTCCCCCCACATGGCCACAAATGTGTTACACGTCCCCAAAAATGGTCCAAAATACAGTTTGTTTCATTGGAACTGTTTCATAGGAATTTACATGTATTAACTTTCATTCTTATGATATTAGGCCTCACAGTAAATATAACTTTCCGATACCAAAAATGAAGAAAAGACAAACGAGAAATTCAAAATTACCGCCCGCGTATTAATAAAAATTGCACATTTGCATTCACATTTGCTTTCGTATGTTTACAAACTTACAAAACTTCTGCGAAACAAAACAAACGTGATTTGGCTCACTGTATGTTATAACTATGGCACACACATAGCTACTACACTATATCATACCTACTCTACTACTAATATACATTACATACCTACTGCACCCCAACATCCTCCTAATGGTCACAAATGTGTCACAAGTCAACAGAAATGTGTTGCAAGTCAATAGAATGTGTTGCAAGTCATCAAAAATTACACAAAAAGTGTCTCAAAACACCCGGAAAAAAGTCCCTAGACACACCAAAAAGTTTCCCAAGACACCCCTTTAAAATGTCTCAAGATACCCCTTTAAAATGTCTCAAGACACCCCAACAACTGACGCTACTTACTTACACCTGTTTTACTAGTTTATCATCAATCACTTTCAAGTTGCTTGTGAATTACATAATATTCATCTTGAAATAAACCATAGTAAAATGAGTATAGGGACTTTAGGTGTGTCTTCAGACACTTTCAGGGGTGTCTTGAGACACTTTTAGGGGTATCTTGAAACACTTTTAGGGGTATCTTGAAACACTTCTAGAGGTATCCTGAGCCACTTTTAGGGGTATCTTTTTGGTATTACTCTGTATATTTCCTTGCCTTTGGGGCGATTTCCCACACCCTGTATACACCCCTGACAATTAGAAGCATTTTAGATTCAATTTTTCCATATTTAGCCCATCTTTTTCCCCTACGCCAGATAAGTGTCATTTATAATAAAATATAATGCTTGCTGTCCCACTGAAAGAAACCAAACCTTTAAATTGGTTCAGCCACTGTCGCCCTCAAGAGGACTCTGATTTTCGATACGAAGCCGTTTGAAAACTATTCCATACATACACCTAGGTCACGTAGGATGGAACCGATTTACCATATTTTTGACTGATCACTATGCTGAAACCCACAGATGGCATATATAAATTTTGGACCAATTTGGTCCATCCAATATTGAGTTATGTCGCTTACAACATACGGATAGACAGAGAGACAGCAGTAGACAGACAGATGCAAACAGACAGATCGACACAAACCGGTGCTCCGATTTTTGTAAAGGCGCCCGCCGGGGTTGGGCGCCCTCGGTTGAAACAAAAAGCAGTAGGGCACCTCATGTGTAGCAAAATTTTCAGATTTTGTGGGGTTGGGGCGCCTTTTTAGTGGTGTTGAAGGCGTTTTTTTCTCAAACTGTGTTTTTCGACTTCCAAATGTTCATTGGGGCGCCCGGTGGGGTTTGGGGCGCCTAGGGCGCCCGGCGGGGTTTTGGGCAAACCCAAGGCCCAATTTTAAATTTTCTGAATAATTTATTCTATACGGAATAAATTGTCAGCCAAAATCTTAACAAAACAGCGAATGGCGGAAATTGCAATAATAATTGTAGTGGCAATTAAAATGAGTAATTATATGTGGCAATCAGGGTTGCCAGATATAATCAAATCGTGAGTATTTTACTAAAACGCCACATCCTCCAGATTTTCATGAGAAAGTAAAATACTCAAATCAGACTTAAAATGTCCTCAAATGTCTCACAAGTGCCTAAATCTGGGGCAAATTCAATTTTCATTATTTTTATTTTTTGTTAAATTATTGCCTAAAAATTACAAATATTAATAGTGTTTTTGCATTGTTATTTAACTAAATAGTTTATCCAATTTTCTTACATTTTTAAAGCATACTCAAATTTTATACTCGAATTCTGGCAACACTGGACTGGCAATTAAAATAAGTAATTATATAGCGCCAATTGAAATGTGTAATTATATAGCACAAATAGAAATGAGTAAATAGAAGAATACCTTCATCACTTGATGTAGAGCTACATCAGTTAACCTGCAATCAGTAAATCAATTTAAAGTAGGTAACCCAATTAAAAAAGACAATCATCAAATTGAAGAAAATAAATGCAACCAAATAAATGACGATGTCATTTTGCATGCACCATGTTTTGACCGTGTGGTCTTTGGGTTTAAAAATATAGATATAAAATTAATTAGTATAAATATTGATTTCAAAATGAAAGTATGTACATACCAAATGCTGTTATTAGGGTCAATTGTAATCCCATGCGGCATATAAAAAATTGAGCCGCCCCAAGATGCAAGCATTTGGCCTGTTTTTGAGTCAATGACGACAATCGTGTCTTCATCAATCGGACCTTCCTCTTGTCGCATGTAATGATTAGTCTCATTAAATGACCTAAAACATATTTTGCAGTTAGATCATTTGCTTATAATTAGTGTTAGGTATGTTAGGTTTTGAAATAACCAAATAATAATTAATAATATTATGCATGGATGAAAGTTTTTCGTTATTAAATCGGTTTTTTGGTATATATCAGTATATATAAAGAAGCCCGACGCCATTTGTAGATTGTTTGGTGAGACAAAGTGAGACTCTTCTCAGTTACACAGCAATTGGTAAATTGGTTGGCCAATCGAGTGACTCAGGACACTCAGGAGAAGCTTTTCCACCATCTTTCCTACCGACCCACCCAGCTATAATATATGAGATTTACAATGAAGTTTCGCGATTCAGGGCCAGTAGCGTAGTAGCAGACCAACGCCGAAAATTAAATAATTTGTCCTCTAAACCGCAATCCTTTTTGTGTCTAAACCAAGACTCAATCAAGCTATTATATGTGGGGGGGGGGGGGGGGTAAGTACCCATGGTGCCACCCCAGAAATGGAGATGGCAGCACGCGCCCAATCTAAAAAAATCGGCTCGTTTTCGCATTTATTACCTAGTATCCCATACAACAGTAGCTCTGTGAAAAACAACAGGGTTGCCAGACTTATCCACATCTACACCAGAAATTTGTCCCAAATCATATTCTTCGGTTGGCCAGTCCGTGACTTCAACGGGATGAGATATTTCTTCAGATGTCTAAAAGAATTATAAATTGTCAAAATATTATTATATACAAACAGGATTCCATCGACAGGCTTCGTGTAAGATGATGTTGAATAAAATAGAATTAAAAAAGAATGCCAGTCTATTTTTTCACCCATTGCTCAAGGCCGTATTCAGAAAATAATTTCAAGGAGGGTACAATTGCAACATGAGTGAGAAATGTGAACAATGTCGCGCGTAGCGCAAAATAGGTCAATTTGGTTTGGGTTAAAACAAACTTTGAAATCATCAAATTCACGTTTAGCGTTGGTTTTTGTAATTTTAAAGCAAAATTTTCATTTTTGAGGTTTTAATAATACAATTTAACATGGCAATAATATCTAGTGTAAGAGTGGAATATCTGGGGGTGCTTAAGCACCCTCACCACCTCTCACTCACCACCTCACCACCAAAATTATTTTTTTTCTAAAAGTTGACAACCTAGACTAAATCTGTAAAAAACCCCAACTAGAGGACACTCTCAGCTATTGCTAAAAAAATTGCACCCATGTTGGTGTATCCGTTTCCGAAATAACCGGGGTGCCGCATAATTCGGTTTTTCGGATAAAACCCGCCCTAACTCCGGAACGGTGGATTTTCAAAAAAAGTATATTTCACAAATGCTTATAATATAAACTAGTTTCACCTCCTTTAATGTCAACCGCAACATTTGGTTCCCGACCTAGAAGGTCTAATATGGAGTTACTGAAATCCTAGCTACGCTCCCGCAGGGTGCGATGCTTGATCAATTTCCTAGGGATCCTAAAACTAAAATTTTCTGGGGATCCTAGGGGGCGTGGCCTCGTACATTTCCTGGGAATTTAATGTACCGAAATTCAAACATTGCCCCCTATTCTAAATCCTAAATCAGTGACACGCCCCCACATGAGGTGTGAATTTATACATTTCCTGGGGATTTTAAATACGTAAATGCAAGCCGGCATAGCAGCTTATTTTTTCTCAGTCCTCAACCTAGATAATCTTCTCCTTGGAATTTAAATAAAATTTGGTAATATCCAATTCATATTAAAATTATGTCGAATTTGATGTTGAACGATGTCCCGACATTTACCATTTACAAAATAAACTCATACCCCATTTTGGAAATTTTCTGGCTATTAGCTAGATTCCTACAATTTTCCTAGAGCACTTTCTTAGGGGGCGGGGCAGAATTACTTGATCCTTGACCTGATTCCTAAAAACTTCGGTTGAATTTTCTGATTGTTGTCCAAATTCCTGAAATCCAGCCGCGCCCCCTTGGGGGCGCGGCTGGATTTCCTAGAATTTTTCTAATTTCTTAGGCTTTCTCACATTTTCTAGTGAAGGGGGAGGGGGAGGTTCTCGGCCAGATTTCGTGGGGATCTAGGATCCCCAGATCCCAAAGAAATTGCATCCCTGCGCTACACCCACCCTTGCGGGGCGGGGTAGATTCCCGTAGTAAAGAATATGTAGGTGGTAACTAGTACCAACTAAATTGGTACCACCCAGGAAATGTAGACTGTTGTCATGTCAATTTATTAAATTGTCATGACGACTGGTCTAGATTTCTTGGTACCACCCACATTTTCTTGAAAATATCTTTTATGAAGTCCTTCTTAAACTGTAAATATTAAAATTGGATAAGTATTGATTTATCACCTTTTCTTCAAACTGTCGCTTTAACAAAGCACGAACGTTTTCTTCAGCGATGTGGTAATCGAGTGGTGAGGCTACATCTTTGTCAGCCGAGCAGCAAGTAGGAGAGATGCAGAAGATAGTCAGAGCAAAAAGTTTGTACCATGTCCAACTACTCAAACCTCTTTCTGCCTTGATATTCTTCATCGTTAAACTCGGTAGACACAAGACAATCAATATTCAATAATCGGATCCAAAACGTATTCTGATATAATTTTATCATAATTAACAAGTTTTTTAATATCCTTCATTCAAGTCAAAATTATTTGAGTTTCGATAAAAAATATTAGTTGTAGTAAGACGGTATCTACCGTAGTTCACGAAATAGTTCAGCTAGTGAATTATTTTTATGTGAAAATTTTGTTAAGCTTTTCTATGCACACCAATACACGAGTTGATGTATCACTGGCGTAGCCAGGGGGCAAGAGGCCATTTGCCCCCTCCCCTCCCGAAATCAGGAAAATATAGGTTATTTTACCAATAAAAGTATATAAAATTATAATATTATATATAATATAATATATTATTTTATGCACCCAAATTACATACCACCTTCCCCATTTGGAAGAAAAATGGCAGACTGTTACAACATATTTATTTTACAGTGTTATTTTCTATAAAACATCAATAAATTTTATAGGCTAGTTTAAGTACAAAAAATCGTCCGTTTCACTACAATATTATCACTGGCTTACTAAAATACGAATTTTAATCATGTATATCTTAATGGAGGGGGGGGGGGCTCGAATGGTAACGTGGGTTCCTAAAATGATAACAAGTTACCACAAGAGGGAGGGGGTGTCAGAAAAAGTAGATTTTTGGTAACGTGGTTTTTGCACACTCCCTAATGGAAATGGTCGATTAAACAAAGTCACGTAATAAAGTGCTCACAATAAAGCCTCTCAAGATACAGAAAGTACATCATACCACTCCGCCGATAATTAATGCGTTATTCAACAATAAAACTGCGTACTGCCCTCAGCAATCACTTATTTTCTAAAATTCATTTTCGATTTTTCTGGTTTAGTATGATGAGAATGATGGCGACTTTAATTTGAGATATAGTTAGAAAATGTATAATGTTACAGGTATTGAATTTTAAACCTACACCAGGTTTTATACTTTATTAATAATATTATATAACCTTTTACTTCAGCAAAATAAAATTTTAGGTTATTTATTACTGATTTGTGTCCATATTTTCAGATTAAATGACCTCTACTTCTCATTTCATCATCCGAAAGCGCAATTATTCAAAATTCAAATTCAGTCTGTAGTATATATACCTTTTTATTTAACCTATTTAAACACCTTTAATCAACTTTCTTCACCAAATAGGTATATATTTTGCTTTTCTAGTTCTTTAGTAAGTAATTTGCTTATAAAGTGGTGACCTCAGTCGTATTTTAATTTCGTTTTTTCGTAATACACAAAATCTATTTGAAAAATTTGGAGCTATGAATTTATTAAATGCAGCCTTAAACTATCCAGTAAGCCCTATCTAAACTTAAGTGAAATTTTTAAGACTTTCTCTTACCTATCGTTCGTTTCTTAACTTTCTCTTTTACTTTTCTTTTTGATTTCCCTTTAAATTGAGAACTGAGAGAAAGGGACAGCTGTTGAGTCGAATGGAATCAATGAATTCTTGATGCATGAATTCCTCGAATTGGAGTCGACTCGGCACTCGTGGCTGGGGTCGGACGGAATTCCATCCGAGTACAATCGAGCCCAGCAAAGAGAAGTTTCTTTTAGTATGACTTGCGTCACTTGCGTGTGGCATTCTATAATAGTATTAAACTTTAATACATTTTGGTGTTGTATGGTGGATGTTTAACATCGATAGGCCTTGCCTATAGCGTAAAAGTGCTAGTGACATACCCTGACGTGTAATGACGTGGCTTACGAATTTATAAATATACAATTATTTTCGAAAATAGGGACATTTCAAAATAGGTCGCTTTTTGCAGATTTTAGTATATGCTAGTAGGAAATTAAAAATATATATAATAAAAAATAAATAAAAAAAATAATGTTGCATCCCAAAAAATAATGTTGCATCCCAAAAACAGCTACAGACAGAAAATCCCAGATGTGGTGGTCTATAGGAAGATGAAAATATTTCACTTCAAAATCGAAACCACCATAAAAATTGTGGGTTGGGCTACCGCAGGTTAATTATTATCCGTACTCCAACCGATTCTATTATTAAAATAATACTAGGGAGACTCAAACTTTCTTTTCTTGCTACGGCGCTTGATTCATACGTGAACCATAGGGATTTACATGTATTAACTTTCACTCTTATTTCATGATACTAGACCTCTTAGTAAATAACTTTCCCAATAGCAAAATGAAGAAAATAAAGAATATGCAGTGCAAGTCAACAAAATGGATGTGGCAAAAGGAACAAGAAACGATAAGGTCAGAGTTGACGACAAGGTCAAAGTTATCTTGTTATGTAGGAAATTTAGTCGAAGGGAAGTTGGTGCAGATTTTTTTTTGGAAAGTGATTTACTAAGAGGTCTAGTAGCGACAAATAAGAGTGAAAGTTACAAGTTCTTCCAATTTTATAATAATGAAAAGGTTCACTGCCGCAGCCAGGGGGGGCAAGGGAGCAATTACCCCCCCCCCCCGCAAATCCGAAAAAAAAAGTGTTATTTTTGCCGTGAAAGGGCAAAAAATAGCGAAATTTTTCGCCCTGCGTGCGAATTTTATGAGGCATCCGTTATAAGTTATAAAGAATTACAATTTTATTATTACAAATTCTCACGACTTCCTACATCTTGTACTCTTGTACATATGATAGCTGGATAGTTCATTAATTCATTATACACTACTTATAAAACTTTTAGTGTCTTTTTCAAAAAGTCCGCATGCATTGGAATTTCGTCCGTTATATCCAATGCAGTTCGATCCGTATAACGTATCGAAGTCAGATATTATATATCGAGCTTTTACTTAAGGTAGATTTAAGCTAGTAAATTATAAGTGCTGATGATTAAATAAAAAGGGCGTTGAATATTTATCATTTATTATCTGTAAAGTTGTTATTGTTATTATTTGGTTCTTATATAGTGGCTTACTATTTTTATATTGTTGTGCCTTTCCTTAAATTATCTTCATATTTCTCATTTTTGATTCTACGACCTTTTATCACCTGCTGCCATTTTACGGCGGTATTTGTAATCATTTTAATTGACTGGTGAAAGTTGTGGCAGCAGCATAGCTGAAGAAGTTGTCATTAATCATCAACTTCATTTAGGTTTTATTGTTGTTTCGTTTTGGTTTGTACGGTTGTTTGAAGAATGCACCGGAGCTTTTTGGCTGAGTCCACAAATAACCAGTTCCTGACATAGTGCAGTACGCATTATAGTAACGACCCGGGCTGCTACAGAACGACCAAAGTGGACATCGACATCGAAACTTGGTTGAAAATTCTTCCTTACACATCTCATTCCACCAACACGTTCTCTGCATTTATTTAAAAAAAATTCAATATCAAGACTGTATCTAGCGGCAGGGTACTAGGGACGTGCCCCTCCCAAAATCCTCAAAAAAGAAGTTATTTGACCATAAAAGTGCCCTAAATCACGAAAAAATACGGGCATAGCGCAAAGGATAACTTAGTATAGAATAAAGAGATAGAATTGTTAGATCCCCGATGTGGGGACTTTGACCGTGGATAACGTATAGGTATACATACATGCAAGACATTTTTGAGCAAAAAAATGTTGAGAAAGTTTTTAAAAAGCATTTTGGGGCGCACCCTCCCGCACCGCACCCTCCCCGCCTTTCCTATTTCATTCCCTTTTGAAATTCCACAAAAAAGGCACTTGTTAACCCAAAAGTAGGACGATATAAGACACATTGTTCACAAATAGAAAGAAAAAGAACCTTGTTGCGCCTAACTATTAAATTGCGTGCGCTTTATACAAAATATATTTAATATTTAACTTAAGTATATAAAAGTTTAATATATTATTGTGTATAGCGCGCGAGCAAATTACCTTAAAAAAACTAATTAATAGTAACACCCAGAAGAGGCATGACCAATTGCCAATCTTCTACTTCTATGACATAATAGGTATAATCGCTATCGCTGTATAAATATATGCATACATACATACAATATAATAATCTGTATATAATGTAGTATTGCCCTTAAAGTGACCTGGAGAAATCTAAGGCCTCTCCTCCAATACATTCACCCAACCACCAACATGTATTATAGAGTTTCTCGTTAAACTACAATATACATTGTTAATAATTTGGACCCTTTGTTGTTTATATGACGCCTCACGGGTTTTAAGATCACTCTTACATTGTACAGCTATACACTATACATATATACAGCCCCACTTTCCCAACCATCAGCACCCAGAGAAATGTTGGGGGCGGGCTTCAGCCCCCCCCCCTAATTGCGCCACAGCCAGACTAGCCAGAAAAGATGCTGAAATAATTATGAATTTAAGGACTTCCAGGTCCGGTTTAATTAAACGATGAGAATTGTGTTATGGCATGCTAACAAAATTATTTTAGTATTGTAATTTAGAGTTTTTGTAAGCAAGAATGATGTTAATTACCTCAGTTAGGTATTCATTGACAGAATCGTCATAGCGTTCGACGTTAGGACGTGTGGCTTTGCTGACTTTATTCATTTTTGAAGGTTTGGGGCTGATGGGATTAGGAAGTGCGACAACTACAGTCGCAAAATTAAAGAACATTAGGAAATATGCAATTTTAATGAGGAGATTCATAATTTTACAAAGGTTATTCCACGCTTGGTGGTTTGGCAACAATAAGAGCAGTAGGTTTCTCTACTAATGTACACGCAGCTGTTTAAAAGGACGCTAGAAGTGTTAGCAATCAACGTCAATGTCAATGCAGGTTTGCAGCAAGTACAATTGTAGACATTTATCCACGTTATCGCTAATAGTAGTCCTATTATTATTAGTGTCTGCAGACGATCGGTGTTCAGCTAATCTTAATGTGATGAGCAGTTGCTGAAAATTCAACATTTGTCCCATATAAATGAAATGTGTTGTTGTGAGCACACAGCACACCGGTGAACGATATGTGGTAGCAAAATAGATTGCCAACAAGCTATACTGAGGTATAGCTTGCCCGAAATTGTACTGGATTCAGCACAGCACGTTCCTTCTTATTCTGACTTCCGACACTCAGGGAACGTGTAAACAACCAACTACCAAATCCGTCCAAAATGCTCTTTGTCGTTACGTTATTAAAATCAAATAGTACACCAATCGAGACTTTGCTAATCAAACAATTGCTGAATTAAACAACTGAATTAAAGCGTCCTAGTTTATCCACTGGACCAGATTTCAAATATGGCCAGATTAAACATTAAGGCTGCGTACTTGCGTGCAAGCTATAAAATGCACGAAACTGAATCAAGTACAGAGTACAGCTTGCTGGCAATCTAGTGGCAAACAGTCCAATTTCGGGCAAACGGAGACAGGCAGACTACGCACAACAGTTCTTTGGTTGGATATTATATTTTATGTCGATCGATGTCCTATTGTAGGATATGTAGGCCCTATTGTCCAGTTTCCAATGTATACCTTAGGATTATAACATAAGCTAGACCAGTGTCATGTGTCCCTTAGCCCGTTAGCCCTGTTTAAGGAAAGTTACAGGATATCCAGCAATAAATTATCATTATCATACACATCTTGTAGAACTTTTTTTGCATTTAATGAGCAATGGCACAATGTGATTATTCAACCATTATGAGCGCTGAGTGCGCTCAAAGGACACCCTGGCAAAGAACAAAACTCTGGAAATAAATTGCTATCTTAAGCAAATTTTCCATTTCTCGTGTAGCTTCCATAAAGCTTCTACGGGAATAAAAAATAATTATTCACTGTAAAATAGAGTAATTTAAGTAAGAGTGAGAGCTAATACTACTGTAGTCACTGTATAAAAAGTATAATAGGTAAATTCAGTTTCATGTATTTAAATCTTTTCATGCATAAGTTTGGTACTCTCACTGTACGTACCAAGGTAATTGGAACTATGGGAACAGCATAATATACACAAGCTAATAAGGTAATGTCATGCTTAAAAAATCGGATTGTTTGCACACACGACCGATCATTTTCAAACCGTGAAAAACGGTGCAAATGTGTGTGCAAACAATCCAGATTTTTGAGCATGACATTACCTTATTAGCTGGTTTATATTATGCTGTTCCCATAGTTCCAATTACCTTGGTACGTACAATGCACTAAATAAATTTTCGGTACTTTCCTTGATGCTTTTGTTTTCTGATACTTGGCCCTTTCAACAATTTCTATAAAATACCATTTTTTTATTAGAAAAGGATTATTGTTAGTTTTCGTTCCTAGCTACTCTTATCCCTGTTTTCCCCTTTCTACCAAAAACATTCTTATAGCCATAGCTCCACATAGGATATGAATGGCTCTCACAAGAAATCAATCCTTGCTTTGCATGTTAAAAGAGTAGGAAAAAACGTAGAAATTTTGAGAGATGAGAACTAAATTTTGGAAAAACCTACAGGCTTGTGAAACACATCATTCGAAAGCCAGTGCTGTCTGTAAAACCTATAAAGCAGTGCCGTAACAAGCCAGTCCCGGCCGTGAGGAACATAAGATAAGTAGCATGGGATTAGTACTACTCCCATGGCCGTATTTAGAATTTAGGATTCCATTTCGGAGGGGCAAAATACCAACACAGTGCACAAATGTGTCCTAATCGCGCGGAGCGCGAAAAATTTGAGCTATTTTAGCCCGAAATCATTCTAAAACACATTATATTCGCGCATAACGCAAAAATTTTTGCGATATTTGGACGTTTTTGGTAAAATAACGCATACGCTGCAAAACACACATGTGAATAGATGCTTCTCTAATCAATTGATGAACATGCATGCCGGTGATCCCGGCCGTTTATGTCCCGGCCGTGAGGACGTTCCTCACCCCCCCCCCCTATGGACGTTACGGTACTGGAGTGCACGGAGAGTTCAAACCAGAACTGCAACATGTGGTGAGGTGACCGGAAAATCCTCTTTGGAAGATATGGGCCAGAGTAAGGGTAACCAGAGGTCATGGTGTAGGCGGGCTTCTTTGGGGATCATATCGTTGACCGATTCTTCTTTGAAAACCAAACTGTGAACGAACAGTGATATTTGGATATGCTCAAAGAGCATAAGAGCATGTGCAGCCAGAATTGCACAATTTGGCATTTGACCTGTTCCATCAAAAAGGCGCATTTGTAACCGTAAACTGTATTAGAAGAGGAGGGTAAGGTTGCTTGGCCTACCTGGTCTCCCAATCTAACCCCACTCGATTTATCCGTGGGGATATTTCAAATCTCGTGTCTACTGCACCACTTCTTTTGACCTGGATGACCTGCATCAACGGATTGTTGATTGTTGCTCCCACATAACTCTAATGCAATTGTCTAGCGTTCGTCGAAACTGGGAAACCAGGATAGACGCTTATGTTATTAGGAGGAAATCATATTGAACATGTGTAAGGCAAGTGAAAATACCCCATGTAATATTTACTGCGCGAGTTAGCTGAGACACACTGTAGTATAAAAAGTACATTGTCATTAAACAGAATTAAATAGACATACTCTATACAGTAAACATTTGAATTTGCAATCTCTGATTATAGTACGACTCGATAGGTTTTATATTACAAACGTGTCAAAATGTATTGCGCACCATTCGAGAGTATCACAAAGAGCTACCTAAATGTGAGAACTGTCTCCAGTGTTCCTCGGCTCACGGAGTAAATGTATCTTATAATTTTGCCTTTCCAAATGTAGGAGAATCGACCGATTCGAAGTTTTAACGGTAAACAAGCTTTTCTTCTTTTCCCGAAAACCTTCTTTTCATGAGCATCCATATGCAATTTTGTCGAGTATCTCCATGATTCTTGACATTTTAGAGACGTTTGATGTCCAATTGCGGCGGCCACAAGAAAAGCTGACCAGGCAATTGATGCACCAAGTGAAATAAAGGTAATAATGACCGTCAGTTGTAAACCCAATTTCTCACCTTGGGTAAACAATATAAAATTGGCAATATATACAATTCTTTTACAAATAGATTGCTCAAGAAGGACGGCAGTCGACAAAATATCATTTATGTCTTGCGCTAAAATGAAGATGGTGTTGTAAATCAAAAAGATTGATGGCAACTGTCGCAATTCTTGTATTGATTTGTACTCCTGTTTTTGAAGGCTAAAAAAATACAAAGTCGAAAGCATTACATACTGCTGATACTTATATATTATTTTTGCGCTACGCGTGAATTTTATGTATTTTATGCTTGTTTTTTCACACGCTCAAGTTTTCAGCGCAAAAATGAGCGCATATAACCTTCCACCCTCTTGTTTTGCGTTTATCCCTCCTCCCATAAC
>JAQFYB010003525.1:0-19092 GCA_034694085.1 Pogonognathellus longicornis | reverse complement strand
ACTATCAAACTTATTCACATTCAGTACAAAACGTCCTGCTCTACGAATAACATTTTCAATTATTTTAATATTACCTATATATTCGAAGAGTTGACTCTTTTCATTTATTTTTCTTCTCCGATGTAACATGATTATTGTACCTGAAAAATAAATTAAAATTAAGTGACAAAAAAGATATTTTTTGTCAATTTAGTAAAACTCATGTTTGCCTCTTAATTATTTTCATTCTTCGACATCTGATTTTACTCCGAAAGAATAACGTTTCATTACATTTTGAATATTATTTATAACCACATTACTTATAAATTATATGAAGATGGAACTTGTGCACATTTTCAATATAATGTGTCCAAAAGGGGTTTATGTTTCAAAATAATAATAATAATTACAACTGACCTTAAGTCACTATTTCCACAGATGATGTGGAGGGTTTTCTACAAAATTCTTTCTGTTTGAGTGTCAAAGGTGTCTGGTATTTAATAACAAAATGTTTTTCTGCATTACAGCCAAAAAAGCAAAATGCGTTGCATTTGGCGTGCGCTCGACCAAGTGGAAACAGCACTTCCATACTCAAGGCTTTATTGTCGGTTGCCCCAAAGGAGTCAAGACTTCAAAAAGACAAAGTAAGTGAATTATAATACTTGTGGAGTATAGATATTATATTTCAAACATGAATATTACACTCTACTGATAATAGTTTTTTCCAAACCAACAACTAATATTTTTAATAACTTTTATTAGCAATTACCTACACGATTTAACATTCTCATTATAAATGTCGGCCACCGCGATTATAATTAACTGGCAGAACTAAATAATTAAAAGAGATTTATTGAAGATTATTAACATCATACATTTCTTGAATATTATGAACATTGAATTGAGCGTTGAACGCTTGAGACTTGAGATTATAGTATTGTAGAGCCAGGCTTATAAATGCTATGCAGATAAATATTTTATACCAAAATGAGATGAAATTTTCTCTCTGGGGTATTAATGTGAGAATGTGGGTCCAAAATTACATGTTTAACAAATTAAATGGCCAAAATTTTGTTGTGACATTAACACTATCCCCATTTGGGTATTACTTGGTCCTGGGGGTTCTATAAGTTCTACTGCGTAATCTACGGTATTTTGATTGAAGGTAGTCGAAAACGAGATAAAACAATAGGAAGTTTAGAGAGTGGCTTGTAATATTATTTAGTTACACAGACTGAAAGAATTGTTTTCGTTGGTTTGTGTTTGTGTAGTGGTGTAGTTTATGTGAATGTATAACATTTAAGTGGTGGTTTATTTGATTGTGTAAAATGAGGACATAAAGAGTTGTGTGATGCGGATGATAAGGAATGATTAATTAATTTTGTGATGGTTTGAACAGGAGGGTAATATTCCTCTCTTCGTGGCTTTAAATTCCGGTTCACGAGGAGCGTGCCAAGAACTGCTGGGCAGTTTAGCCCATGAACAAATGAGAATTCATGCTGGTCCTTACAAAGATACAGCTTTACACATGGCGGTTCGTAAAAGGGACCTTGAAATTGCACGGATATTTGTGGATTCGAGTGCCAATGTAGATTCCAGAAATGTAAGTCCATCTACAGCACTAAAATTGTTTTTCTGTCTTTTATTACACTTGTACTCTATCCCACAAATTGCACATGCAACAACATTAGTAATTCATGCATTTCAGAGTTCCTGTATCCTCCCCTCCCCATTTGCGCTAATTCTTTCCCTATATTATAAGCTTTAAGAATTTCAGAGCTTTTAGTGTAAAGTGCACTATGTAACTTTTAGATAGATGCTACGTCAACATTGTATTCAAGGTGAAAGGAACACGTTATGCGGCTTTTAAAATTATCTCATTTCCCAAATATTCACAAAATATTTTCTTTCGTTAACGGCAACGGCAACGGTAATAAAAATAAGTGAAAGTAATGCTACATTTATTTTATACATTTTAAAATGTATGATGACGCAATGAAAATATTTTTACAACTAAATTTTACTTTGGCTTATTCTCAAAATTTTTGTTTCACTACTCCCCTAACCGCTAACAATATGACACTATGTAATTACTTGGTAGTAACAATTCTTGGGAATATCAAATATCAAAACTAGATATTTTTATTTTATTTTAAATAAATTACAAGTTACTACGAGAAGCATTCATGTTTCAATACTTGACAATAGATAAATAACGGTTTCGTATATAATAATATGATTACCCTTTCGAAACTCCTGCTAATGTAACGGATGTCAATGTGCAACTTGTTTTATTTTACAGGGAGAGCATCAAACTCCATTGCACATCGCTTCGGCTCAAGGCGATGAAAGTCTAGTCAAGTTTTTCTATCTCTGCAAAGCCAATCCAAATATGGCAGATAAAGAAGGTAAACAATCAAACTTCTTATTACCATTAATTAACAATGAATTCATTTTTTAATATTCAATGGCTTATTTGATGTTTTTGTTCTTCTGTCTGTCAAATTGCGTATTATTTAATTCAGTTTCTAGTATTGAAAACGTATTAGATTTAATTTCACTCATTATGATACTCAGTCAAGTTCTAGTAACTAGAATATTTTATTACTTGTAAATACAAGCAATATAGAAAGGACAATAAAACGCTGGAAATAAATGTTTTACATTGTACAGCCACAGTCAAGTGTCTGCATTAACAACAAGCCGCTATTGCCAGCTAGAATTTGTTGTATGATAAAATGGTTTTTAGGTATGTTACGTAGTGGTGGAATGGCATTGGCTTGGCCTTAACTGAGCAATAAAGTACGACACAGTGGCTGGAACTTAACTTTTATTAGAATGCAAAAGTTTGTGCAGTGGTAGGTATTAGAATGAACATGGAGTTGAGAATGAAGAATTGTCAAAGAGAAGCAGTAGAATTAAGGTTGTTGGGCTGGAAATTAAAATGCTATACATAGACACAGGGACAAGTGAGTCATAATAATAAGTACACGTTCCAACAACCTATTCATATCAAAATCATGCAATTATCACATTTATTATGTTGTAAATATTTTCTTCATCTTGAAAAAGTCTAGTATTCTTATGGCTAAAGCGAAATTTAATTTATTCTCCACTTGTTTGCACTTTTATGGCTTATACATTAATCAGACTCCACAATGAGCATTAACAATGCACCCACACGACACGAGCCACTATGCTAAGCCAAGAGTGCAAAAATTATAATATGTACTATAAATATTTTTAATGAATACAGAAATGAGTTGGTGTTGAACGTGGATGCGTTGTGAATATTATCTTGGACATTCACCTTGACATACAGTTAGACATTCCTGTTCGACACCTGACTTGGAACGTAAATGACAACATTACGGTTATGTGAACAAGGTTGTCTTTCTCCAAAACGAGCTAACGACTGTTGTAGTGCACATTAGTGTGTTTTACCCACGATAACTAATAAAGATGACTATAATTTGTCTGAAAATATATCTAACCTTTCCAACTATTGAGCTATAAGCATATTATGTAGCAAATACTCTAGCTGTGCCACTCAATGTCTATGTCGCATTAGTGAATTGAGTTTGTTAAGGTTGATACAATGCCACAAAAGTCATACTTGGCAAAGGTATGGCCAGTTTACTTAGTAAGGCTATTTCTTGCATATTATATTGGAAAAGTATAGAAAGTTTTGGCTTTGAAAATAAAGGCTATGCATAAATACTTCAATGTATCACATTTAATTACAAGCAGCGTAAAGAAGTTTGAACATTCTGAATGACTTTGATTCGTAGCATTGCATATTATAGTTCCTCGCTTTCCATTGACAAAGTTTTTTGACGTGAGAATACATTAGTTGAAAACTTTTCTGGGTTGGATTGCCTCGTGCGTACACCACTTACACCACAATGCTCTAAAAAGTTTTCCTGGTTCTTTCACGGTTTTTCAAAGTATCATAGTGCATTGTATTGCTACTGGTGGGTGTGCTCTAGAGCACGCATCAATCATCCAGAAAGATACGAAAAATACATCTACAATTACAAATTAAAGCACGCAGGTACAATACAGATGTACATTTCTTCGCCAAAATACCGAATAATCTTTTCTGAGAAACGTTGAGGAAAAAATCATTTTCATTATGTTTTTCTTTTTAAATTCACACGAACCATTCATCAATTAATATGCGTCCTACTTTTATAGTAGAAGAATCAAAAGTTTTTGTGTTTGGATGAATGACTTGGTTTTTTACATGGATAATGAAATGAATGGGAGTATTGTGATTTTATGGTTGAGGAAAACTTTAAAAGTGAAAATGCGTTTAACGTAGATCGAACTCCAATACATCTGGCGGCTCAGTATGGTCACACACAAATTATCGACCTACTTGCTGACAAGTTCAAAGTTTCTGTATTTGAGAGAACAAGAGACGGAAGTACTTTAATGCACATTGCATCTCTCCATGGGCATCCTGAGACTGCCATGGCTCTTTTTAGAAAAGGAGTCCCCTTGCAGATGCCAAACAAGGTCAGATCACAAATGGGATTCAGTAAATTCTTTAATTCTGAAATTTTAAGCGGTTTATTTTTATATATTTTTTGCTTTTCAAAGGGAGGAGCAAGGAGTCTTCACATAGCAGCACGCTATGGACATGCACAGATGATTAGCAAACTGCTGGAGAAAGGAGAGAAGGTTGACGCTGTGACGAATGTGAGTATTGTATTGTAGTAGCCATTACCAATGCAGACGTATTTAAAAACTCTTATCAGGTTTGGGGACAGTTTCATTATTAAAATTAGTTGCAGTCACTCGGGAGGTTGCTTTGATATGTTGGATGAAATTTCATCCAATTTTTTTAACCCGCCTTGCTCAAAATTGTTCAAATTATGAAACTGAAGCCATTCATTTTTGGATACCATTGTTTGCACTAACTTCATCCATTAATAATTAATTAAATTTATGATTTACAAACAATTTGAAAATTTCATTTATTTCTTCTAACTTTAACCATCTCAAGGATAATTACACCGCATTACATATTGGAGTGGAATCTGGAAGACCTAACGTTGTTGAGACACTTTTGGGATACGGAGCTCAAGTTCACATCAAGGGTACTTTGTCATTCTCAATTTTGGTGCATTAACTAATGAGAAATTTCAAAATCACGTCCAATTTCCCTTTAAATTTTAAAAGTTGAATGCAAAAACTGAGTTTTGATAATTTATAAATTTCTGTTGTATATCTGGGTATACCCGTTTGTTTAGCCCTGTTTGGTAGAACGTCCGTGTAAAGTACAAGGAATTGAATGTTATTTTTTGTTGGGATGTTCAGGTGGGAAATCTCAAGAGACTCCTCTTCATATCGCTGCGAGAGTTGACGATGGTGATAAATGTGCCCAAATGTTGCTGAAATCGGGAGCCGATCCGAACATAACAATGGAGAACGGAGAGACTCCATTGCACGTTGCCTCTCGGCACGGCAGACTCCGCATCATCAAATTAATTCTTCAAGACGGTGCGGACGTGTCACAGAAATCAAAGGTACAACAAACAAGCCTTGTTTTACGACAACACATGGTGTGGCACTAAATAGTTTAATGGCTCACACATCATCTTCCTCGTTTTTCTTGATGGCATGTCGTGTTCTGTCGCCATAATGATTTACGTACTCCTCAACCGCTTTTCTTACTCTTACGACGATTTATACGATCATCTTTCTCTGCACCGATGCAACATCATAGCTCATTAAATTTTTAATTGCTCTACTAACAAGCTGCGAAAGCCATTCAAGTTTAGCACTTACTAGACTGTGAGAAAATAAGAGAAAATATCATGGGAGGGTGTAGTGCATGTTTGCAGTGTTGAAGTTCTGCCGTTATTGTTTATAAATATATTATGTGCTAACTACCCCTTTCTCCAGATGGGCAGCACATTCTCCGCTCCATCCAATTTAAACCAAACCAACAGCAAACGCAAAAAAGAAATGATATTTTACAGCTTTGACCTAACGCTTGATTTTAGTGAGTAGAGTGCGATTGGAGGCATGCTAATTTATTTTATCGACGTTTTATTAGTTAACCAGCATACGCTTGTGAAAACCTAGTGGAACAAAAAAAAATGTCACAGTCGTAAAACATTCACTTGGGGACAACCTCAGCCGTTGTTTTTGCATGAATGGTGCACAACTGCATAAACCTGTTCCCAATGAAACTTCACTAAATCTTTTTTCATTCTGCGTGCAGTTGGTATTTATAAATTATTAGCTGCATGGTATAAAACACTACAATAGTTTAGTGCAATATGTTATTGACTTGTAGGCTGTTGTGTATTATTTCTTGCTTGTATATTTACTGTCTTTATTTATGGGCTCCTTTTACGTACTAGGTGCCTCAAATATAAAACACACATTCGTAAGTACCTATATAAAGTTGTTGGTTAAAGACCGATTATAACTGGAGAGATTCCTGAAGTTTGCCACATGATAGGAGTGTTTTGTTTGTTGGTTTGTTTGTTTAGGAAGGAGAGACTCCTTTGCATTTAGCTTGTCGGCACGGTCACGTTCGTGTGGTTAAGGAGCTGTTGCAGAGCATTCAGAAAGACCGAGGTGATGCTGATGTGATCACGTACATCAACTCAGTGACAAACAAAGGGGAAAGCGCACTTCATTATGCAGCCAAGTTGTCAAATATAGTACAAATTTTAACCCCCACCATGTCTCCACTGACATCCATGACCTCCATGACTTCCATCTCCATGTCAATCAATTCCCAGCAAAACACCCCAGCCAAGGCAGCTCAAGCTCAAACAAGCAAAGAGAAACCAAAAACTGTCATCGATGCCGGTAAAGAGATTGCACAAATGTTGCTAAATGGGGGAGCCGCTGTCAACTTACAAACCAAAGATGTGAGTCCCAATTAATGCTTCACCTCAACCAATAATATTATTTCATGCCTCATTATTAACTAAACATTCATGTTGCTTTTTTGTATTCCTTGCACAGTAATATGTAGCAATTCCAACATTTCCTTATTTATCGTCTTCTACTAAAATCTCATTATCAATCGTTGGGTAGAGAAATATTTCCTTCAAACACTCATCTCACATTTTATTTGTAATTCATTGATCTCTTGTTTGTAAGGATCGTTTTTCATCATTTTTCAAATTAAAGGGATAGAAACAGGGAAATAGAATCGGGATGACTTTAGTGATGTAGAGGTACAATATTATGGAATAATGGATATGGATTTATATTATTTGTATGCATTTGACATAGGCATAAAAATTGAGAGCAAGTATGTAAGTTTGTGGGGAAATACCTGTTTTAGTGTTTTGACGGTTGAATATGCACTGACACATTTTTGTGGTCAATAGGACAGCAATCTTAAAGAATGTTCGAAAAGAAAAGAAAAATAGTAGTACAAGTACAGCAGGCCACGGCGCCTAGAAAATATCTACGTGCAAAGAAACCAGAATAAAGTAGATCAAATCAATACCAACTGTATGTACGTATAAATTGTAATTACTTGCTCAACATGCTGCGAAAAATTCCTATTAGATTTCCACGGAAAAGCTTTAACATTTTGATCAAGTCAGTTTTGAGAGTTTAGACGGAGTGTAGCTGCAGAATACATTGAAGCATATCGGCTAATGGAATCGGAATCTCATACATTCTAATCAATGTTCTGCTTACACATTGGTTTTATGTATTTCCATTACACAGCAATAATAAATACTAGATTTTACTTTTGCCATTAGAAACTGACTATAACTTTCTTTTCTTCTTGTCGCTGCTCATGACCTTCATCCAAATATTTCTCTTCTCCATCACTTTCTTGCACTCCATTAAAAATGTATACCCCATTTCCCACATAACAACTGACATCTTTACACTTACTATGTGTTGTGTGTGTGTATTCGTGTTTTCATACTCTTCAACTGGGAATTGAGTGCAAACACATTACCTGTACGCTACATGCACGTCTAGACAGATAAAATAAGACTCGACCCACGAGAGTCAGCGAATTCCATTTATATACACAAGGAATAACAAACAGAAGAACATACATGAGATACCCTAGGCATTCCAAGATACAATCTTGTATCTCTACTAAGGCTATTTATTCTTAAACACGGATGCAGTTTTAAATATTAGCAATTTTCTCTTGCACGTGTGAAAGTGCAAAGTATACGTTTCAGTTTTCCTGAAATTTTATTTTATGGCATCCCCCGTAACAAATAATAGGCAATATTACGTCAAATGCACTCTAACACTCTATGCATATAATATAGAACAGTTGAATGCACTTGTGAATCCAAGGAGTACCTGTAGGCAAGATGTATACACAATAGTAACAGTCAGGTAGTCTGAGATGGAGTTGTTTTAAATATATTTTTGTTATTTTAATTTGGATCTAAATTAGGTCCAACTTATCATGAACAATATTTTTCCATTCCATCCATTGAAAAGTTGGATCTAGTTTAGATCCAAGTGCAAAAACGAAAACAAAATATTTAAAAACAATTCCATCTCAGACTACCTGACTGTTACTTTGGATATATTTTGCCTACAGGTACTCCATGCATTCACAAGGGCATTCAACTGTTCTATATTGGTTTTTTTACATGTGGTGTAATTGTTAATATTAAAATGACAGACGCACGAGACTCCATTCCATTACTGTGCTCGAGAAGGGAACAATTTGATTTTGGTGGAAATGTTGACTCGAATGACACCGGTGGAATGTCAGCGAGCTTTGAATAAGCAGTCGACTAAGGGGTGGTCACCACTTCTCACAGCTTGTCACAAGGGTCACGTTGATGTTGTCAAGACTCTCCTCGAAAATAACGCAAGAGTAGACGTTTTCGACATCGAAGGTCGATCTGGACTTCATTTAGCCGCTGAAGCTGGATACAAAGTAATTTTTAACTTAGCAGTGACAAAAACAAC
This sequence comes from Pogonognathellus longicornis, assembly GCA_034694085.1. Classification (NCBI taxonomy): domain Eukaryota; kingdom Metazoa; phylum Arthropoda; class Collembola; order Entomobryomorpha; family Tomoceridae; genus Pogonognathellus; species Pogonognathellus longicornis. The sequence goes on along the minus strand of JAQFYB010003525.1, from coordinate 10,173 downwards.
ATGTCCTTTTACATATTGAGCCTGACATTAATTACTATAATAACAATCCAGTTGTTTTCATGTAGAGTCTTGATTCCTTCTTGATATCTACACTCGTATTATGAGAACAATTATAGTATGGATCACATATTTGTTATTTATAGTTTTAATGACATTTAATAATAATAATTTTAATTTTATCGTAGGACATATGTGGAATTCTATTGAAACACAAAGCCTTCATCAATGCCAAGTCTCGCATTGGTCTAACTGCGTTACATTTAGCTGCAATGAAGGGTTACACAAAATTGTGCCTGTTTCTTATCCAAGAGCACGGTGCATACGTTGACGTTGGCACTTTGGTAAGCAAATTTTACAATCGTTCCTTAAAATAATCTGTCAATGGCATCTATAATCTAAATTTCCCATATGTATACATCTCATTGAGGATAGTATATTATTCAACAAATAATTAATTATTTGCTCTTTCATGAGAATCAAGCAACTCAAATCCCACAGCGTAATGCTAGAATGCTACACCTATTATATAATGTTATTAGGCACAATAATAACAGGTTGATGTTTAATTACTGACTGATGCAGTAGGTACCTACTTTGATGGATGTATACACACTTAATACATGTACAAGTTATTTGCAATGTATATCTTTGGAGAATTTTAATATAACCATTATGAAATTATGATTAAACTGCCAAACCAATTTGTATACTCATTATTCAGATTTTAATTCAAAAATAAATAGAAAAATGTTATGAGTATTTTAATGCTTATCTATATATGTACATAGCGTTAGCATTACGTACTATTATTAGCAAATTTAGTTCATTTATAAGTAAGTAGACACAATATTACAGCTAGCAGTTGAATGAGTTGAATGAAATTTCTTGACAGTTCTAAGTGGGTCAACTACTATTAAGATGGTTTTATAATAATTATATCTTGAAAGCTATTCCTTTTGTGACTTGACAAGAGCAGATTGAGATTAGTGCGTTGACGTTTTGTTTTTGATGGATTGTTCATATGAGGCTGAATTCGTTATAAAATCAAAAAAGATTGTTTTATTATGTATACTACAAATTAATTATATGTCCTACTATTTATAAGTTATATATGTTAATTACATATATATGATACATATATATAAACTTGGTGAGTGAGTTTGCTTCTTTGTATTTCCACCCACAGAAAAAACAAACACCGTTGCACATGGCGGCTGCTGCTGGTCAAATAGAAGTGTGTCGTTTATTAATGGGTCTTCGAGCCAATTCTGATGCGACAGACGAACAGGGACAAAAACCAATACATTTAGCCGCTGAGAATAACCATTCGGAAGTTATTAAGTTGTTTCTTAAGCATCAGAATTCTCTTGTGTCAAGTTCAACTAAGGTGAGACTAGCAAAAATACATGGAAATGCTTTAGTGTACATTGCATGAAATATGGCGTAGTATTCATTTTCAGCTTCATTTCGATACAATGATGAAATGAGTAAAGGTGATGGATGTAAGAGTGGGGTGAATTGGAATTAATTTAGTTGTACATGTGATTGATTTGATTGTTTCGGCTCAATTTGATTTCTAGGACGGAAGTACGTGTGCTCATTTGGCTGCAATGCAAGGTTCCATTTCAGTATTAGAGGAACTGATGAAGTTTGACAAAACGGGTGTTATCTCAGCACGGAACCGAAGTACGGACGCCACAGCGCTTCAATTAGCAGCTGAAGGGGGTCACGCTGAGTTGGTCAAATCTCTTTTAGAAGCGGGAGCCAGTGCCACAGACGAAAACAGAGTAACTTTCTCTCTCTCCTTCCCTACAACGCATTTTATTCATTACGGAAAATTTTTGCACTATGCAGCCAATGCAGTTTTAAGATACAAATGTTCAAAGGGACATCCTACCATTGAAATGTAGAGTAGAGTTGGCCGAATTTTGTGTAGGAGTTGCTTACAGTTCTTGCAGTTTATAGATGCCGATGCTAATAAATGTCTCCCACTGCCCCATAATGTAAAACGAGAAAGCATTATAGCCCATTAGTACTCAAGTATTGATTGTACGGCAGAAGTCATTTTGTTTTTACGCTTGCAATATATTAAGCAAAACCCAGATAAATAAGAACTGGTGTAATTTTTTTAAGTCATAGTAAGATGGCAAATATACTGTTGATAAGACAATGATACATTTTTCAATTGATACTAATTGACGTTGAAGGCTTACTAATGAACACAACTAAATTCTTATGTAATAGTGCTTCCTTTTGTAGATTGAGAATTAAAACAGAATGCAAAATATCAGTGTACAGTCCAGTTGAGATAATAAAGCTATAGTAGAAGTGTAGAATATTTATATTTCAATTACAAGTTTAGTTAAATTAAATATTATAATATTTTTGTTAGCGTGTACAATCGTATCTCTTTTCTGATGTAATAGTACGCCCATGGTAAAAAAGTAATATGGATGTAGTTGTGTAATGGTATATTTTACCAGCTATTTTAACATTTGAGTGTTCAAATTATGATATATAGTACCTATCTTACAATAATTTAATTTTTAATGAAACATGCATGTGCGTGCATGTGGTTTTTAATCTTTAAAAGTGTACAGAGGGTTCCTCCCTAGATTGTTTTACGTATGTTCTTAACATTGTATGTACAATTTAATCAATTTCAGTGTACACGGTGTTGAGAGCAATAATTTAACAAATTATGGATGTTATTTTTAGGCGGGATATGCAGCTGTTCATTTAGCCGCTAAAAACGGTCATACAAATGTCATAGACGCTCTGAGGGCTTCCAAAGCTATAAATCTGAGCAGTCGAAAGTTGGGTCTCACAGCGTTACATATAGCTGCGTTCTACGGACAACAAGGTTACAATAACATTCAATTCCTAATTAGTTTTTCCATACATTCAATTCATTTCATATGCGATGTGTTTTTGTTGCACCGCCACATTATTCGCACACTTGTATCTTTTTGGTAACCGTATGTTTCATTTTTCCTTATTTATTTTCCTATTTTCCAGAAACTGTTCGAGATTTGCTTCAGTATATATCAGCAACTACTCCATCTGAACCTCCGATATCCGTCGCAGCTAGTTTCGTAAAAGAACTGGGTACAGAATCTGGACTCACACCCCTGCACATGGGAGCTTACTCTGGAGAGGAAAACGTTGTCCGACTTCTTCTCAACTCTGCCGGTGTTCAAGTGGATGCACCGACATCCAATTTGGTAATCCTCTTACAAATCAAACATATAAAACCATCATTGAAAAATCCAATCAAACATTTGTACACGTGTACTAAAGAAACTTTGCTTTCATAAAATTGACACAAGAAGGACAATATGTTTTATATAGAAAAATCTAGGACGGTTTTGCGTTGCTATCCGTGTATTTCATGTCGAGTGACAGCTGGACGAAAGTTGTAAAGCCAGTTGAGATGTAATGTCTGATATTTTGTGGCAGGGTTTCAATCCTTTACATTTGGCTTGTCGTGGTGGTCACACGACGGTGGTGGGACTTCTTCTGAGCAGATCCTCCGAGTTGCTTGAGAGTAAAGATGCGAGTGGGAAAACAAGTTTACATATCGCAGCTATTCACGGTCACAAGCAAATGTGTGAAGTCCTTCTGGGTCAGGGAGCTGAAATCGACGCAATTGACAAAGAGTTGTGGACACCTTTACATTGTTGTGCAAAAGCTGGACATTTAGAAGTAGTCCGGCTACTTACAGAAAGCGGTGCTTCTCCTCTTGCGAAAACTTCCAAGGGACATTCTCCCATTTGGTTTGCTGCAGCCGAAAATCATAACATAGTATTAGCCTATTTAATGAAAAAGGAACATGACACTTACGGATTAATGGAAGACCCTGAAGTAATTTTGTCCATTCATTTACTGTATCATGCTAGTAGGCACTCTTTAGTTTTAAATGCAACATCTTGTTTCATGGCTGTAATTCTCATTTATTTATACATTTTAGTTTGTATACAATTTGACAATCTGTGGAAAAAACAGCAACAATGAGCCCCTGAACGAATTCGTACTCGCCTCTCCAGCTCCTGTAGATGTTGCTGCCAAATTATCAAATATTCTTGTGATGGTATCCTCAAAGGTATTCCTTCTTTATTTTTACAAAACGAATTCATTACTATTTCTACTAATCTTTGATCATAATTTTTGAATTTGTTTTAAAATTGACAAATTCTAATTCTCGTTTGTCTCTGTAGGAAAAAGAGAGAGCAAAAGACTTGATGGCTGCTTCGAAACATTGTGAAGGAATGGCAGCAGAATTATTAGCATTAGCAGCAGGTGCGGAGTCCCCGGGTAAAATTCTTCAGTCGGTTGACCGGAAGGGCACCGAGTTTCTGGACGTGCTGATTGAGAACGAACAGAAGGAAGTGATAGCACACACGGTCGTACAGCGTTACCTGCAAGAGTTGTGGGTGGGGAATTTGACTTGGGCCAATTGGAAACTCCTCCTCCTCTTTTTCACGTTTATATTTGTTCCTCCCGTATGGATCGCCTTTTCTCTTCCGTTGGGACACAAATACCACAAAATTCCCATCGTGAAGTTCATGTCCTACCTGACTTCACATGTTCACTTGATGATTCTTCTGTGTCTGATTTGTGTCACGCCGATTTATCCAGTGCTGCCCATAAGGAGGGATTTGTTTCCCTTTTGGTTTGAATGGATGTTTCTTGCCTGGATTTTGGGTCTGGTTGTGTCAGAAGTGGCCAATCCATCGGACAAAGGAGGATTGGGTTGGATTAAAGTGGCTGTGATTGTATTCAGTATTATTGCCGTCATGGTTCATTGTGTCGGCTTCTTCATCGCTAAATCTTGGTACGGTGTCCTCCTCTACGTGCGTAACCAAATGTTTGGACTCTCCGTTCTTCTCGCTGCCGTACAAATCCTTGACTTTCTGTCTTTCCACTACCTCTTTGGTCCATGGGCCATCATCATCGGAAATCTCATGAAGGATCTTGCCAGATTTCTTGCTGTCTTGGCCATTTTCATGTTGGGTTTCTCCTTTGTCATGTCTGCACTCAATCACCCCATTTCTGCAAGACCTGAAGGAGCAGTATTCAAACCCACCTTAACCAACGGGCTCCCTTCAGGAGGTACAGTCTCATAATAACTTTGACACGATATCATTATTTCCTATGAATTGTGGCTGTATTCTCATGGTACATATAATATACAATATTCTCATGTACCCTGTGCGTGTATATTAAAGAGTTGCATGAAAATAATTTGAATGGAAATGTATTGTTCTATTTCCAGTACTCGTCACTCCGATTGATGCAATCGAGTTGCTGTTCTTCGCTCTTTTCGGTCTAACGAATGCAACGGACATGAAAATAGAACCTGGTCAACCAGGCTGGACATTGATTCTGTTTAAAATATTTTTCGGTGTGTACATGTTGGTGACTGTGGTTGTGCTTATCAATTTACTCATTGCCATGATGTCCGATACGTACCAAAGAATTCAAGCACAATCCGATATTGAATGGAAGTACGGTCTTGCAAAACTTATCCGTAATATGCACAGAACATCGGCAACTCCATCTCCCATCAATCTTTTCACTTCATGGATTGTTTGGATTTGGAAGAAATGCAGCAGGAGGAAAGGTAACGTTAACGTTCCCTAATTACGTCATCAGCTTTTTCATGACCAGGTTTACAATTTCGGTACACTGCGTAGGAAGATGTAGAAATCCATATTATTAGCACGTCATTAGCACACGACCCAATCCACAAACTCACTGCAGAAACTAAAGCACCTTTCCCTTACTGTTCTCTCTCTACTTTCACTCTGTCCAAATATGTAACACAGAACCACATAGAAATTCGTTGTGTGCAGTGTGCAGCGTGAAATTGCATACCCGCAGACAGTTTGTTGTTTCTTGAGTTTTAATTGATTTTCGGCGTTTATTTAGTTAACCGTATAATATTCCGGTGTTCATTTTAACTGCCATAATAATATTCAAATGAATTGATTCTTATTTTAAAAATAACCCTTCTGCAATTTAACACATTTTTACACTAACAATATAAAATATGACGCTCTGATGCGGCAATGGGGCTATGCTTGACTGCATTCCAGTGTTTTAGAAAAAACAGTAAATTGTAGAAATATATAAGCAGTGGATCATTTAAACATGAGTTGTTCATTTTCCTTGTACTAGTGCTAGTTAACACATTTGAAAATTGTATACACATTTGTTTTTGTTTACAGAGCCAATGAATCCATTAAAATGGGAGCGCAAAGGAGCAACACCTCAACAACAGCAAACCGGACCCACGAAAGGGCTCTTTTCCTTCGGTTTTGGAAAACCAACCGCCAAACAAAGGTGGAAGAATGTATTTAAGAAAACTCAAATGACTCCAAGAGGTACTAAAATAAACAATCACAGTATTTTTAATTGTAACCATTTTAAGATTGTATTTAATTGGGATTTTATTTAAACTGTACTTAGTTTCGGACATAATGCGACTGAGCGTTGCTCAAGTGAGTCCAATGTCTCAAGGAAGTCCATTGCATGGTTTGGGCTCCACGATGAGCATGAGTGCTCAGCAACGAATTGAGACAGTTACAGATTGGCCTCTTATCGCCAAGAAATACAGAGCCCTGGTTGGAAGTGAAGAGCCTGTACTTCCACCTGAACCTGGACAGGAAGTGATCATTGAAGGCTCTTCTGTAAATGTTCAAAACGCATAAACATTTTTATGGAAGAGAAAATTGATCTCTTTAACTTGTGTGAAATTGAAAACGATACACAGTGTAAATGATTGCACTAAACATATAATTGCGTATTATTACAAATAGTGGGTGTAGGAAGTAAAATAATATATAAAATTTCTAAGACTAATGTTTAGAATTTTTAAATCTATACATTACATATGAATTTTCCATATTCTAACTACATGAGTTGAACGTTCCCAGGCACATTGTCCTAGTAGCCATAATATTATATAATGCAGATACCTACACTGCAGAGAGTATATTTATTAGAATCCTAAAACTTAATTATCAACTATTTCGGTATTAACAAATGAAGTGGACCTGCTAGTACTATTTCATGAGCAGGTGCGAAAAGAAATACACGCAATAGTGTACATAATATATTATAGTTGCACGTGAAGATACAATTTTATTTTTAGAGAAAAGGGGTTTTGCATAACGGGAAATACATATATAATATAAAGAGTATGATAAACTATTGCAGTGTGTTTCTTATTTAGGATACTTAGTAAATTGTCAAATGCTTTATTACTTTTTTGGTTAATTTGTTAGTACGAATAAAGTCATTTGGCTTTATTCATGTACGCGTAATAACGTTTTCTGAGCTATTATATATTAAAAACGGTTGTTTTATTATTTTCAAAAATATATTTTTACTTACATAGGAACAGTCCATATAGAATACACTTGTAATGCAGTTGCAATAAAAAAGTTATGGTAATTCATATGAACTTGCCGATTTTATATTGCAAATATTAATAAGCATTTCAAATTTTCAATAATACAATTGTAAATTAGAAGTTTTGTTGTCTCATGACTTAATAATGTGTGTTGGTATGCCGAAACTATTGTGTGAAGTACTAAATGTAAATTGGTACTTCGTATTTTAAATATGGGCGTTGTCAGTGTATTATTAGAGAGTTTCAATTTTTATATTAATATGAACCGCATCTGTGCTAAAACGTTGTATTTAATAGTCAGCATTTAAATTTTTGAAGTGCTTTTTTACTCAACCTATTCGCTTATGAAAAGCATTGATTTAACTAAACATAATTTCTACAGAAACGATATTAAAGAGTGCATTTAAATTTGCACTATGTAAGAAAACGTTTGTTCTGGGAAAAGACTCAATGTGAAAAAATACGTACCTATTAGCTATTACTTGTAGTCTCTCTCTCTCTCTTCCCGAGACAAAGATTTATAGACCGAATGAAATTACTGAATCTAACATCATTTTGGAAAAGTTTATAAAATTATATTTCATATAATTGCTACTATATATTGCTATGAAATGTAAATCATACAGCAGTTAAAAAATAACCAGTGAAATTGATATTATTTATAATTCAAAGACTAAACTTGAAAACCAATTAAGACATGGTTGATATTAAATGCTAATTTTGATTATCCCGAAAATCCATAAGTATGATAAAATACTGACTTACATTTACGTAGGCGCATATAATGTAAGTCACTTTAGGCTACGAAAAACTCCCATGTTCTAAATTCTAAAAGGATTTGGATTATTGCTCTCACCCTCTCAAAATTTTAAAGCATTCATTAAAATAGTGTACGACAAGTAAGCTACTCTAAAGACAAAAATCATGTCTTAAACCTCTTATGTAATATTTTTGTTTTATCTCTTTACACTATGTGACTTTTTAAATAATCCATTAAATTGATACTAAGTAATAGTTAATAATTTTCTCTCATTAAATTATTTTTAACGCATGATTATCATCGTTATATCTTCATTTAATATAACTACAAAAACATAATTATACAGACTTCAAAATCATAATACACAGAATTATATAGAATACCCCATCAATCATTCTCTAATAGAAATTTTAATACATTTTGAAGATTGGCTTTAATGACAAAATTTTTCATCGATATTTTCTGACAGGAAAAGTACCTGAAAATTGACATAGGGAAAGAATGGACAGCTTTTTTGCAATAAGGCTAATCACATGCAAAAAGAAAATATGCCTGATTACCTATACTTTCATTTTACATCTACATAATTTGGTTGGTATATAAATAATGCACGTATGCACTATTCACTATGTACATCATCAACACGTAAATGCGTCATTTGTGCTTATCCGCAATTTAGAGATGAATACCATAATATTATAATATTAATACTATTACTTTCAAAATTTTTGTGTAAATTGGATACTTATAAATACAAGCACACTATAACATACCCATGGCCATGTTATGCTATAGACTAGACACTAGACAGCAATCAAGTTTTGATTCGTGGGAACTGGGTTGAGTGAGTTGTGTTCTTATTGTTAGTTGTGCATGAGACAAGTTGACTGCAGAGCTATAACGTGTGCCGTGCCTGACAGCAGATCGCCATCGTCACCCAGCAATTCATTCTCATGTTCATTCGAGTGCGTTTACTGTACCTGTGTATCCTTATTAAGCATGGCAGCATTCTACTTCATACAAATGATTTATCTGTCTGTCCGTCTGTCCATCTAGCCAAGCTATAACTTAAGGACGAATTTACACAATTCGTTCAAACTTCACAAATATGACCTAGGATGTAGAGAAATGTCAAGTTCAAAAACGGTGTCAATCGGACAACTTTCAAAAACTCCTAAAAAAATGGTTATACTTAAGTAGCGGAAACAGAAGAGTCTAATTTATAAAAATAATATTCAGTGTCTGTCACTTTTTACTACCTCTGCCTCTATGCATGCTTTACTTACTGCATCGCACTATTTAGTGTTTATGCATATTCTACTTATTGTAAGCGCACTATTTAGCCTCATATTGCACTATATGGTATGTATGCGTGTTCCACTTATTGTAATAGTGCGATTACAATTTGTAATCGCACTATTCAGCCTCGCATCCCTGTTGACCACCTCAATGCATGTTTTATTTACTGTATCGCACGTTTTAGTCTCTATGCATGTTCTACTTATTGTACAGATTATTAAGTATCTATAATTATAAACCTATGCAACATCAGTAATATTTTGCATTACATTCCTAGTAACATCTATACTCTATACATAATATTATGCTTTATTAAAAGGTACAAACAAACTGGTTTTAAACTTGTTTCGTTTTATGGTTGGTGATAAGAATGATAATGTTGGTTTGTGCCGATATAATTTCTTATTTAACATGTTGTATGTACAAGGTGTAACCAACGCTGTGCGACATTTTTTATAGAGAGGCAAAGAAGCTATTTTTGTTGCAAATAAATCTCCATTAGAATATTCGTTATAATATTCATATAGCCAAGTGCTAGAACAAAAAATGAACATTGAAGGTACCTAGTTACTTTTTAATGTTAATAGTTAGTATTATATAGAATACAGTTAATGCCTCCACCAGGGGCGTATCCAGGTCAGACATTTGGGGGGGGCTTGACCAAACCTTTCTTTATATTCGTAAATTTTTCGCGCGC
>JAQFYB010003524.1:0-19103 GCA_034694085.1 Pogonognathellus longicornis | reverse complement strand
TGTGCCAAGTTTCATCAGCCTAGCTTCATTTTTACTCAAGTTATCGTGCTGACAGACAGACAGACAGACAGACAGACGGACGGACAGACAGACATAAAGGCTCTATAAGACCTCGTGAGGTCTAACTAGTAGTAGATTTTCAGTTCAACTTCAACTCTTTCTTTACTTTAGTCGTCGCGTGGTGTGGTGTATGTATTAGTGTATGTGTGTATGTGTGCATGGATATGCATTAGACATATCTGCATACTGAACTTAACTGAACTTGCTTCTTCTACTAAGTTTTAAGCTGACGATGAGTGACTTGACTCAGACTCAGCTGCAATGGAACGAGACTGGTTCTTGGGTTTACTATATACATATGCATAGACTAATGTGTAGTCCTAGTCTCGAACTCTCTGTGTTTTCTTCGTCTTCGTCTTCTTTTGCTACTAACTAGTAGGAGAGTACTGTAGTCGGAGATGTGTAATATGAATGTGTGCTTGTTGTGTGCACCGTGTTGGTTCTTCTTGACTAATGCATGCATGTTCTTTCTGTTGTCTTATACACTAAGATTTAACAGGCGTAGCTTTTCTTTACGGTGTGTGTATAATATAGGTAGGTATATATTGCTGCGAGTGTTGGGTTGGAGGTAAGATATGTATTTATTATATAGTAGAAGTGTTGGGAACTATTTAATGCTGGGTTTACAATATATGTAGTAGGTAGTATGTATGAGAGATTCGAGTAATATATAGTGAGCTATGTAACATTCCGTGCTGATCTTTAGCTAAATTACATATGCATGTTCATCTGTCTATATAGTATGTATGGACAAAGTGTGGAGTGTGGAGTATAGAACGAGAGGAGGTAGGTACCTATTTAACTTTCGTTCCTGTTCTTGACTAGGTAGCTAGTATTTTCTATTGTATTTGTATTCTCTTGTATAAAACACGAAAGGGGCTCATTTCCATTTTCTACATCTTTCTCTCTCTCTCTTTCTCTTCGTAGCATCTCTTGCATTTTCTCAGATTCTTCATGTAGCCATCCATCCATCCAACCCTTCTTTTCATTTTCATTCTACTTTTAGTTCTTAAAAGTCTTCTTTCTTTTCTATTGTGGGCTTTGCTCCTCCACAACACTCTCGACATACTCATACACACACGTACCAATATATACTACAACAGATGTACATATATGTATGTGTATGCTTATAGTGTATAATTTTATTCTGCTGATGAGAGACTCGTACCTATATGAACAGTAGCTACACGTGCTCATTTTCATTTACAGATACTTTATCCCACTTTAAACTTTACTAATAGAAATTCTTAAGTTGCCCTCAGTCAACATGGAATCCACGACTTCCTTAAAACTTTCCACTTCTTCTCCAACATTGTCTAGTACGACCTTCAAAAGCACACTCTCAAAAATCTCTCGAAATATTGTAGTCTCTGTTCCTACTAATTACTACTTTAATCTCAATATCCTTCTGTAGGACTATTACATTATTAACATACATTCATTACAAAATATAAATATTTGAATCTTTACTCTGTTTTATCACAATCAATACTCAATCAATAGAATAATTATTGTTGTTCACAATTACATGTACGCAATAATTGATTTGTGTCTTGTCATGCTACATTACAATGATAAGGTGCTGCAAGCATACGCTATAATACTCAACTATTTACATAGAAAAATCTTACACAATATTCAATACCAAAATGCTCATTGACCTAATCATTCTATAGTTCAACGATAACAATTATGCATTTAAAAATCATTTGGCAGTTAGAATGTGTAAATAAACATATGTTCAACAGAGTTATCTACAAAATGGAATTACAGATATTAGTATTAGCAAAGTGGTGTTAGTGATTGGCGTAACCAATTTATAAAGTGTAAGATTTTGAATGTATGACAGTATTTATTGTATTTATCATGTAAATCACATGGACTAAAGATTACATTAATATAGCTGCCTGCATGATGTCCATGTATGTTTATAATAGGTACTTATTAAAGAAGGATTCACATGAAAACTGCACAAGTCAGAGGCAGCGCAGCGACCATTTTTCTGAAAAGCATACAGTATAGTTATCGTTTAGATTATAGTTGATAATACTATAAGGGACTGTAATTTTTGAGAAGCATAAGTGTTTAAACAAATGTGTGGATAAGTTTGTTTGTAGTAGGCATATAAAATATTATCTGAACAGTGACTCTCACGAGAAAACATTCACATTCACACCCAGACAAACATTGTCAAAGCAAGCCGCATCAAACGATTCCACTTAGCGATTATGACAATTCTGTAAGCACACAAAAAGCTCAGTGAGTCTGTTGAGTATTGTAGTTAGAATGAGAAAGAAACAGAAGGAAAAATGAGTTTAAATCACATCATGTGTAAAAATCTCGAATGATGAAGTTTAAAAGCTAAAGATACGTTATTATGGTAGTGTTTGGTAGAATGTAATGTAATGTAATGTACGAGTGGAGTGCACAGCCTAAAAAGCAGAGAGACGAGGACAGGAGAGACAGATGAAGAAAATGGGAATGAATGAAATGAATAGAAAAAGGACAGGAAGTGTCCCATTAGAAGAGACATATGAGTAACTCTACTTATAGAATTATTAGTGTTGGTTGTTATTTCTCCTACAACAATAACATATCATCATCACTACATTTTGCCACTACGACTATTTCGCTCTCCCTATACATTTGAGTGCATATAGCTATACACACAGAAATGCAACTCTCATGTCTTTCATCGTAACAGCCAAAGTTTTGTGTGAACTTGTTGCTAATTCTTGTCACATTTATCTTGGACGTTTTTCTACAGGTTTGTCTGCTGCTTTGTCCTGAAATGACTCGAAGGATATAAGGATTCCACAGGATATCAGTTGCGACAACTGTGTGTATGTCGCATTAATATCTTGAGTTTGGTAAATGTGAGCAAGCAGCACTATTATAGCAGTAAGTAATAGCAGTACGTGTATGATCATCATCATCATCATAATACAATCATGATGCACACATGAGAAGCACACGGTTTGGCTACGGAACACAGAATGGTAGTTAACAAATATAATAGGGAATATAAGTGTCCACTAAGAATGCCTTTAACAAAGTATTGCAGACGAAGAAGAAGAAGAACAAGGCGAAGAAAAAGAAGAAGCCGAATTTAAGAGGTACGCATTTCTATATATGTAACTATGTATTAAAAAGAAACATGTACGCTTCAAACACACAGAATACACAAAGCACGAGCAACTACACACGACGACTCTGCACAATAAAGAATGAAAAAAGACAACAATTCGTATGTATCATATGTCACTCGGTTTAACTATACACGGAATATTTCACCCTTTTTTCCCATTTTGTGACTCGATGAAAAGCATTGCAATTTTCCATGCATTATGCTATAATGTTGTAATGTAAGTTGTCGTTTGTAAAGCAAACTACTTATGAATGTATGTATATAATGAATGTATGCCAAGTCTAGTGTGGACGTCAAGTGGATTGGATTGGTGTAGTGTGCACTACGTATGGGACACAAAAGTACGTTTAGCTGAACAGATCTTTCTTAGCAAATGTGTCTTTGTGCACACAACCACTATATACATACACTACTACTTAGATATCCACTACAATGTCTTATTACAAGAAACAGAGCTAAAGTAAAGCTTTTCTCTCGGCTCCTGCTCTCCTCACTCGTAATAATAATAATAAAACGAGTCTCATGTGATATTAAATATTATTACCAGCTCTGTCCTACGATGAAAACGTTACACATTGTTAGACGAATATCGTCTCTATACCTTCCGACATGCTTAGTTTACTACTTGGACAAATGATAATGATGACAATGACGGGTGTAATGTGCGCAATATGTTTACCCGTAATTCTTACTAGTGGATTCTGTAATGAAACGGAGAACAAACTAGAGGTAGACATTTAATTTTAGACCAAAAGCTATTCCTACAATCCTCTATACCTAGGGTGCGTTAATATATTTACAAAATCACTCAGCTGGATATACTCTACAGCTATACCTACATAGCTACAAACAACTAGACAGCTACATATTAGATAGCTTTGTGTTGTATATGAAATCAACACCTTAACACTATACCTCCAAGCTACTAAACATACCAGCCACTACTACAGACATCCATAAATAACCTACTAATATTCATCTCCACATATTCTCAAACCAACTTCTACAATTTCTAATAAGTACACAATGAAATATTTCATTCCACTAAAAACTACAACTTGAACTCATTGTGCAATTCGCAATTTGCAAGTTGCATTTAAGAATTTATGTGTAGTGTAGTCTTTGTAATAGTGAAAAATGCTATTAATGATGCTACTAATTTGAATTGTTAAAAGTTTGATAACAAGCATATTTTTCAAAACCAAATCATACTCAAAATCTGAGAAATTTTGGGCTATATATACTGTTACCAATTTTGCATTTCATGTTATGGAATCAAGCTTTGTACGACCTGTGTATATACGTATTAAATTTAAAATTTCAAAGTGTAAAAGTAGAATATGCCGTGAATATGTGATGTACTAATAAAAACTTGTTAATTATAGCTAAGCTGAAAAATACTAGGAGAATAAATGTATTGTTGATATTGATATTGGTTTGTAACTGGAGTACTTAGGTTTACTATAGAGTATAGAGTTGTGGAATTTGAGAATTAATGAAATAGATTTGATTACCTACCTGTTTTGATTGGGGTGATTTGTGTTTTGTGTAATAAGCCGTGTATGAAATGGGAGTTGGTAGGTTGAGTAGTTTTCCAACTTCCCTTTTGGCTCGTTTAGAAATACACGCTTCAGCGTTATGACAGTTTCAAGTTGAGAAAAGCGGATGAGACGAACAAGATGAAAGAATCTGTTCCGCGTTTTTATCTCATACACTTACGTATGGTATTGTATCTGTATTAGTATCATATCAGCTCTCACATCAGCTGTCCGTACGTGTAGCTTTTTGTTAAACAGTACCTGCCTTCTATTCCAGGTATTCACGCTCGATTATAATATTTTCCTTGGATGTATGAGACAACACAAAAGACTCTTTTAAACCATGTCGAAAATCTCCGTCGGAGCAACCAAGCTCATCTTCCACTCTTCTATACCAACTGCAAATCTTCTTTATAGATTTACGACGAGTTTTAAGTTGTTTTATATAAAGAGGATGTGTGGGTCTTCAAAACGAGTTGTCTCCACCATGCGCCTCTTTCAAATCAAACTTGTATATCACAAAGTCCTTAGAGTATACAGTCTCTTATGAACAAGTAGCTTAATTTTTCAATGCAGCTTGGCTACAATTAGTTTTTAGACGGACACAACACAATTGTAGTGCCGCAAAGGCAAAATCCATCATCAAAATCAAAGGTACTTAAAGAAAAGTCAACTTCCCATAGAAGAATTAGCACCTGTCGACACAAAAGTACATGCTAGAAATGTGGATCTGGAAATTGTCCTTTGAATCACAAAGCACTAGATATTCTTGAGCACTTATTGTAAAATCAATTCGGGACGATGATTTGCTTGACATTACGACATTATTGCACACAATACCAAAGATTTTATGATCAAAGTCAAATCATTTAAGGATGACACTTTATGATAGGTGCTATTGCTGTTTTTTATTCTAGTAGTATCTGAACTGTCTGTACCTACTACACAGGATTCTTCTTTTTCAGTCTATTTCAATGTTCAATGTCTCTTTAGATTCAGACCTTTTCTTTATAATGTTAATTTCACTTGACCAATCAAGGCTCATAGTCACAAAGTTCATTTCGCACAAACTGTTAACCAACTTGGATGATCATTCACAAACAAATAACTGCAAAAAAAGATAAGTATTTAGGCGATTGTTTTGGCTGAGAACCAGTGTATTCTCTACAATGAGTACTTTTCTTCTAAGCACACAAAGATGAACTAAATTTACCACTTAGAGATTAAGAATTGTTCGTTTTCATTTGTTGAGAATGTGTTTATGAATAACATTTAGAAAGAAACTGAAACTGTTCCTATACTAATAGCCATATACTTGCAGTGTGGAGATGGAATCTTGCGATTAGCTACTACAGATAAAATGTATGGCTCACTTTTCCCAATCCGTAAATAGACTGTTGATTGGGACACACACGGGCACAGGTAGCAGGGAGACAGACGCAATATAACACATACCTAACTAAAACTAGCCTATAATAACACATGTCCTCCACCAAAGATTATAGCTATATGTATGTATGTGTTTGCATGTATCTGAGTGTGTATGTATAGAATTATTAGTTATGAACAAACAATGGGAGCACAATGGTCGGTGCACTCAAGTCCTCTAGAACAATTCCAGTTATGTCCAGCCATAGGCTTTCACACGTAATATGTTGGTTGTGAGAGAGACCGACGAGAGACGAGTCTGGTCAACTGTCAATACTGAATGAGGCACATGGGCGACGAGACGCAGGCTACCTGTCCTACTAGCCCTGTACTCGACAATGTCTACAATCTTTTCCTAAGGACCTTTTCCTCTCTGTACATACTGTATAGCAATATTAGCACAGGTACACATACACAGGTACTAATAGTAAGTCATACTAGGATGAGTTACAGGTTTAACAATGGTGAATTAAGGAGAGTGGGCTATAAGGAATATGCAAGGTCCTTTATATGTAAGGTCCCTTCATGAAATAGAGCCTTAACTAAGTGTTGTATGTGTAAAGTGTGGACTGTGCGCTTCACCTTTTGACGTCCTTCCCTTTAGGGTCGCTGCGTCAAATAAAATGCAGAGTAACAAGTGACTGACATGCAGACAGCTCAACAGTTTTCTTGTGTACCTGTTCCGGTCACCTTTTCTCACAAGATTCTCTACAGGTAGTTTATGCTCAACTAAGTTACGTCCATATAATTGTCCACGTTCTTCTACATGCTACATACATGCGTAAGTAAAATGCATACATACACAGGTAAATTCATGGGAGGATACTTACTTTAAGTACTCTGTAGTGTGTATAAGTAGATTTTAATGTTATAGTGTATGTTATGTTGAATATGTTGGCATTGAAGGAGGATGTGCACAATTCAGGTTGGGTTATTATGTAGAATATGGATGCTGTAGTATCATGGTAATAGAGCACTGTATTGATATCGATTGAATTGGGTCCTTTAAACTTATTAACTTTTGTACGTGTAGCTTTTATGACCCTTCACTGGTATGGTTTGGTTTGTGAAACACGTGAGAAGAATCTTTCACATTACTCTGTACTTGTATTTACAGGTATAAGCACTCAAGGCACACAAAAATCACTACAATAACATTATTGTTGTTTTGTGATAAAAGTTCAATATATAAAATGTGTGCTCCAACATAGTTGCTATACTCACTCACTCGTAGGTCGGAGCATTTAACACAGGTTTATTACAGGTAGATGTAGGTTCTATTCTGAAAGTTTGGAGACAACATGATTGTTCTTTTGTTATAGTACTGTAAATGCAGCAATATTTGACAAGGAATGGCTCCTTATTATTATTGGTTGTGTATGCATGCCCTGCTTTGTTTTATTTGTGTGTAGTATAAAGGAAGGAGCACAGAGTTACGTGTGTATTACTTTTGTTGACTTAGTCGGATTAGCAGGATTCTATTATAGGCAGGTAGCGTCTCAGACTCTGTGCTACTGTGTGAAGTGAAATAATTTCCATTTTCACTGCCTTGTTGTTTATTAGGGACAATATGTTTTGTTTTGAAGGAGCTGTGTACTGTCGTACTTACTACCTGCATGGATTTAGGTACAAAGTAGTTTTCTGGGCAAGTTGATTTTGATTCTGAATTAAATCTCTTGTTTAAGATATGATATGACTCTCGGCTAAGGTAAGCTAAAGGAGATGGTCACACAAAACAGAACACATAGAGTGTATGTATATGGATAGACTAAGTACGAGACACGACACAGAGCATCTTACTTTGTTGTGTTTGGAAAGTTTGTCTTTTTCCTTCTTATTATGGTGTCCGCGGGGGATGCTGGATGCTCTAGTCTATCTATCTGTAGCTCTAATGTAATGTAAGTCCTTAGGTACCTGTGCATCATTGCATTGCCTTCACCTATGTGGAGAAGGTAACAAAACCATACTTTACCCTGTGTTACGTTTTACTATTAAACTACTGCATCACTCTCAGCCTAAAACTATGTAAAACTACTAACACTACAGATACTTACTAAATAAAATTTCGACAAGTATCCTTCTTACTATTCTTATTCACAGTCAAACAATCTTCATCTTTATTATGCGTACCTTCTTCAATCCAACTAAAATCATGCAGGGCTCAGTTCATAGTCATATAGTAATGTAGCCCTACACACTTTAACTGTAACACATATACATGGAACAGTAATTGCACTTCTAACACGAACCAAACATTCTTAAACATCCATCTGTGCAATTCTGCTACATATTTAATACACCACGTATTATTACTCACTCTTTAAAATTATGTCACGAATAAATGAGGTTGTAAAAATACTTGGTTTTGGCTACATTTTAGGTACATTTAGGCACAATCATGAAATAATATTGGTTCATGGCAATTTACTATTGTACTATGTACCCTTGTGTAAACGTTTTGATATACATAGATAGAATTTATGATTACAGAATGCAATATGCAGATTGTTGTGTAGTTTTAAACAAATTACTTCATTTAGGCTATGAGAGTTGTTTTTCATTCAATTTTTTGTTAACGAAGTACTTACAAGTTAATGAAACTGTGGATAAAGTGGTTATGTATATGTACAGGTATTAATAGTATTCACATTACTACTCCCACATAATATACTAAGATATTTGTTGATTGAACGAGTAATACTGTAGCAAGTGTAGTAAGTATTGTGTGAGTAAGTGTGCAAAACAAGCTGGAGATTATTATAGCTGAATGTCTAAAGATGGCTTGCCATGTTTATTTATGTATTGTGAAAAAGATTTTTTGTTTGCTCAGAGATTATATGAAGAACATGTAATCTAAATACAAGAAGGTGACAATGAATGTTGTTGGTAAGATGAATGGGACATGGAAGCGAGTAGTTTTGTACATACGCACGTATTTACGAGTCTTTATTAGCAAGAATTGTAGTTGACTAGCAGACTTCAATTTTCAATGACATGGTTGTGGTGATCAAAAGAAGAGCAGAGCAGACTAAGAAGAGAATGACTCCACTCTCTGATGCTGCATGTCTTTTGCATGAGAGCAGGATTCTTTTACATACTGGATGTGTCTGATAAGAAGAAGATGATACATATGATATGAAATTACGTATTATGATACGTTTATCTGAATGCCTTGGCACGTAATCAGCTCCTATTATTAAACTCATTGTTGTTCTGATGAATCTCGGAGTGTCGTCTTCTTCCCTTGGTTTTTTACACGGAATTCTCAGTCTCCCCGCCCCCATGCATACTGTGACTGTGTATATTATATAATCCACTTCTACATTGTGCTTGTATGTATATACTCGTCTCAGTCATCTTCAGCAGAAACAGCTCCCATTCTTAAAGTCCATGTCCGAAGGAAAGCAAAAGTGTTTTCGTCGTCTCCCTGCCATGGTTTAGTATAAGAATCGCTTTAACTATGATTTGAAAACAGTAATATAGAAGTGGCATGATATTATTAGTGAGCGAGCAGGAGCATTCAATATTCAAGTTGACTACAAGCCATTGTATTTTGCTTAAGTGTAATTTGAAAGATTCTTTAATATGTTTGTAAGTATATATAGCACTTAGTTACTTACCTAGCTAAGAAGAAGATTCTACAAGACACTTCTAGTACTTGTACTACTAGTAATACTACTGTCAGCAAAGATGATACTTAAGATTGTAGTGTAGGATATAATATTTTAATGTAATACATAGATAGAAAAATATAACTGACAATGAGTAGTTCGAAGAACACGACGACGACGACGACATGCATATGCATATGAATGTGTAAAGTACGTAAGGAAGGACATAGCTCAGCAAAGTTAAAGTTTTTCATTTTTCATGCATGATTTCAATCCCTTGTGCATGTGTACATTGTCTGTGTAATGCAAACTATTCTCAACTATTAATGTAGTAGCACCAGAGCAGTTCTCTTTAGTAAAGCGGATAGAATTTAGTTCATGTGTATCAAGAATACTTGAGAATAATAATATCATCGTGGACTATTTTATTTTACTTGTGTGTTATGAGACGGTTATAGTATGTATAAGTATGCTAGAGATGTTCTTGTACGTTTAGAGTTGTTATAGAAGTGAAGGAGTGTGTATGCAAGCATGTAATGTGTATGCATATGAAAAACTAATGTAAATATACCTTAGGAGATGCTATGGAATAATGTGAATACACATACTTAGTACTACGTATGCAAATCAGAAACAAGCTTGTGAAGAAAGCACCTAGTTGTATGTATAAGAAAGAGAGAGAGAGAGAATGTATTCGTTGAAATGATTGTGTTGGTCTATAGTGAGTGTGTGTATGTGTGAAACGATGTTTTAGAATATAGAAGGAGCAAGACGAAGACGGAGAGACCTTCAGAGTCTCTACAGGCGCACATGAAGAAATGGATGAGTGAGTGACTGCGAGTGTCATCAGGTTCCATTTATTACTATTCCTAATTATGTGTCATTTCACGTTTGCCGTCTCTCTAAGCTCAGCCATTGTGTCGGATCATGCATGATTCTGATTTTGATTAATTATGTAGCATGAACATGTATGCGATACATTTACTGATAGAATCCATGTGAGTTGGACCGTGATCCATTCTCCAACAGTATACATTAATGCTTATTAATGCAAACTCAGTAAGAACAGAATAAATACAACTTGCTCTTCCTATTACACCAATACAACTTGTGTACGTATATTATATACCTAGTGCAATTGTTAATAATAGCATGAATTTTATGATGAGTTTACTAAGATTCTAATAACCAGACCAGGATTCCAACACACCTTTTATTAGCATCAAAACAACAGTCAATAAATCATACATTTACAAGTTTTTGAATTTATCATTTAGTCTCCTTGTAGTAGATTGAACTAAAATGGGAAATATTCCAAATATGATTATGCAGGTTTGTTGAAATATTTTGTTTTATAATGATGTGTTTGGATGGGGAGTGTGATTGGTTGCATATGTACAATGTTCACACACTCATTTACTTATGCAAGTTCCATAATCCTTTGTTCACAGGATTTCCCTTAGTATTAGGTAGTAGGTAGGTTTTTAAAATTGTACAGCAATGGAAATGAAAAAACAACAAAAGTTTGAAGGGATATAGAAGCGTAATGAGGACAAGAATGAAATGTTGATAATAAAATGTTCGTTTACAAATGTAGAAGGAAAAGAAAACAGTGATTTGAGCATTCGCAAATTCTTAGACACACTCGACTCGGTGCGCTTATTACAGCAATTTATTTCCGGACAGGAAAATCCTCACCCTTCGCACATCTTCATCGAGTCCATTTATAAAGAAGTTACACTTTACACACACTCACAGGAGAAAGTCAATGACAAAGACAAAACGTTGCCGAAATGAGAATAGTTTCAAAGACAAAGCAAAATACACATAAGTAAGAAGTGTATTGTATATATTTGTGAATAGTACACACAGTACAATACAATACAGTACAAGCCATGTGTAGCAAATAAGAAATTTCTTCACTTCGTTCAAAGTATTCTTGCAACAAATCGTAGCGCAACATTAACAAAACACATATTTGCCTGCACTTGACTTGACTATGTCGCTTGCCTGCCATAAATGCACCAATCTCTTTATTACACAAGAACATTAGCACAAAGTCCTGCTTTCGATTCCCTCGGACTATGTATGCACTATACTACTTCTACTACAAACTAAAACTTACATGTACATACATATCTGCAATACTTTTAAACAAAAATATAGTAATGCTCTTAAACAATGCTCCTCATCTTCTTAGAGTTACTACATACTACAAACTTCCAAGTCAAACTCAGAGGTCAATGCAACTCAACCGAAGAAATACGAAACAAAATGTAATTCTAACTTCGACCAGGGAAAACAAGAGAAATACGTTCACATGGAATGAATACGAAGGAAACCATGAGAGAAGTTGAATTCGAAATTTCTCCAGACTTACTTCAGCTACCCTCCTTCCTACAAACACTTTCCTCACTCCGACTCTTACATGCATCTTCAACATTAAATACTCATGCAAACTAAACTTGTGCATATTCATATTATCCCTTACTCTCTTACCAACACATCTAACAAACTAAGCCCTACAAACTTCCCTTTTATATTTACCTACAAATACCTACATATGATTTTCTAGTCCGTATAATATACAAGTACTAATAATGGAGTCTTAACCCGTTACCACTTCAATAGCTTCCCCATTGTTGTCTCACATGAAGATTCAAATTAACGTATCCAAATTTCTGCACAACATATGCATACGTGGATACGTCTATTTTGCTTTAATCACTAGCACTGTATATAATACCTAGTTTAATTACCCATATTTAAAAATGTCAATTTCTTAGATCATAACAATTGATATTATGAATACCTAAAGATTTAATTACATAAGAAAATAATTCATTGTTCATTCTTTTAAAATTTAACTCCATTTAAGCTACACAGTACATAATTTGTATTTGTGTGCAAACAATTTAGTATAGATTTTACAAGGAAGAAAAATTTACAAAAAAATGCATTGCTATGCCAGATATGCTATGCGTACCTTTACGATTACTCATTACGTCATGTAGCTGGTACCTGTCTAATATTTTGTGCTAAATTGCTTAAAGCAGGTGTGTATGACATAGTACGTTATAGCATGATAGCTAGGTATATATTATGTATGTATAGTTTGTTTGAATTTGAACTGATGATGCAAAGCAATGAAGCATGGAAGTGGTAAAGACTAAGAAGCATAAAGAGTGTGGTGTGTAACAGCGATGGCATTATTTGTGTTATACGTTTTAAAGAGTGGAAAGGAGAAGGAGTACAATACATGAGAATATTTCTCATCTTACTTACTTTGGTTTTGTTAGCCTCGTGTGGAAATGAGTTTTCTAGTCACATTTGTGCAAATTCTTGATCAATATTGTGGTTAGAGACGAGGAGAAAGAGCAAGCATTCGGGAATTTGACTAACTACGAGAGAAATAGACTGTTCGTTCATATAATATACATTTAATACATACATACATTCATACATCATCTTTCTCAGACTACTACACACACACTCATAATAAGTACGCCACGTTACGTACACACACACAGAATGAGAGAGAGAGAAGGAGCTGAGTCAAGTCAAGACAACTCAACTCGACTCAAGACAACTCAAGTAAAGCGAGAAAGAGAGAGAAGGAACGAATGAACAAACGGACCCAAAAGAAAATGCAGATTCACCACTGATGCATATTAATTTTTACCATCGCCTGGTCTGGCTCGGTTTGGTTTCTCCTGGCTTTGCCTGTGTGTTATGTATGTGTGTTATACATAGCTTGCTATTGCTTTGCTTTACTTTCCTTCTTGGCTTACATAGAATATTAGTGTAACGTTGCTGTGTGCTATCTGTGTATATTATGAATGTATATGAAAACCTACAGCTTTAAAGCAGAAAACAAGAGCGTATCGTATTATAGCACACATGTGCACACGTACATATACACATAGGTATAATGTACTAGTAAGCATGTATAAAATAATATTCTATATTTCTTCTGACATGTCTGAGACTGGTATGGTGGCATATATCTGTAGGATAGAGATACCTATGTGTATGTATGCAGCACTAAATTATATGACTATCTGTTTTTAGTAGTAGCTAGTTCTTTATAATAGAGAAGAGTGTGTATGTATTAGAGTCGGAGTGGAACGTATTAGTAGTTGTTTGTCATAGAGAGTGAGGTATCTGAGTTCTTGTTAGCTGGAGAAGAAGAAGAAGAAGAAGAGTTGTTGGAAATGAGTGGTGGTGGTGGTAGCTGGGGTTGGTGTTGTAGGTCCTATTAGTAAAACAGAGTCTTACTTATTTAGCATAGTCTTCGTATTAAGATGGATAGATCTTCTCTCTCTCTGTTTCTAGTAGTAGTCTTATGGTATTCCGTGCCATCCAACGCCACATCATGCCATGCAATGCCACTCCACATTCTATTTCATTTCTATGTCATTCCACATTCATATCCATAGTAGCAGTCAGTCCAGGTGTCCCCAAAATAATGTCTCCAGTCCACCCCATTATTTCTATGGATTATCATCCTCGTAATTTTGTAGCCATGTAACGTAACATGGCAAAATGTAGTACGAACAATATCTCCGACTCTCTTAGTCAGTCCAGTCGTCAACTGAATTTATACTCCGAAGAGGTGTAAAGAGGATTCTACTACGTATTACGATATACTAGCACTCTACTAGTACACTACTACTACTAAAAATGAAAATTATATTAGTGCATGCACACTCTTTGTGTACATACAAACTACTCTGTGTACTCACATCCAACACTTTTGTATATATACATGTAGTATGTAAATATATCCATCTATGCATGTTCTACAAATACTTTTAGGTAGAAAACTCACTAACACCACTACCACCGTCCGTTCTGTCAACCGAACTGACTGAGTTGTACTTGTACTAAATACTAGTCACAAGTATTATATGGTGGGGGCTATACAGATATTATTAATAATAATACAGTGTTGGTTTACATGTGGAGGTAGGTCTATTAACTACGAACGTATTAGTGTAAGTAATATTAGCTATGTAGAAGGAGAAGAGTGAAACCTCGTCATTTACAAGGAGAGTGTTTGTATACAGTGCTAGGAGTATTTGTAGTTTGAGACTAACTAGGAATACACTTGACTGTATAATATAATATGACAAAACGGAGCAGAATACTTTCCCACAATATCCCCATCGTTAGCAAAAGCCTTTAGCATGGAAATTGCCAGGAGGTTGTATCCGCCGTGGATTTGAGCGTGAGATGGACAGAGTTTGTTTGTAATTTGGACTTGGTGGATAGAATAATGAATGTGGAGCGAAAAGGCATTGTTTCTTATGAGTTTCATGATCCTCTCTCGTACTAAAAGCTATAGCTTTCTTAGGTTGGTTTGGTTGGGTTGTGTTTGAGATAAGTAATCCACAAATACTTAGGCTACGTTTTGTTAGATATGTTCTATCCATCTTGGCATTGCTTTGCTATCTGTTCAGTTCTGGTCGGCTGTGACTCTATTCGATCTCATTTCTCTCGCATTTTGCATGGAAGAGACGTAGACTACGTACGTAGGAATATATGGAATTATAAAGGAATGCTTGAAGATAAAAATAATATACTAGTAGAGTCTATTTGGTTTAGTGGTGGTAGAGAGAAGTGGTGGTGTCATGGAATACTCGGCTGGAGTAGGAGCTATCATACATATAATAGACTTTTTCCAGTTTGGTAATAGTGGTTGTACTCTAAGTTAGTTAGTATCAGTACATAAGGATAAGAATATACGGGTATTAGTAGTAGGAGTATTGGTGGTGTGGTGGTACATGGAGTTATATGCGTAGGACGAGAGTGAGTGTATAATATGTATGGATATGTATGGGCTCATGATTGGTCTTCCATATTAAACCAAAATTATTATTATGCACAGGAACCATAACCATATTAATTTCTTCTTGAGTTGAGGACGATTCCATCGCACATCCTTGCACAAATGCGAATGCAAAAGAGACGACAGCCAGGACAGAATGTGATGAGGATACGGAACACTAGAACACACACTGTAGATTTTAGTCTTTATCATTTATAGTCATAGTCCTTGGTTCCCGAGTCAAGTTGCAGTGGAATAGTCGTGACTGTGTAGCTGTAGCCCATGCATTTACATATATATGCTAATTCTTTACATGAATTCTACATCCTTACTTAGAATAGGTAGGTAGCTAGTACTATCTTACAAGACGAGACTTTATTTTCACTTTCCGAGGTGGCTGGCTCCTTTGCTTTGGTTTGGCTACATTAGTTTGTGTATTTATACTTTCATTTCCTAGCGTCATCCACGTTTTCTCTCAATATTTCCGACCATATAAGTAATGCCTATTAGTAAAATATCTTAGAGATACCTGACGTTACGCTTTTATGTCCTGACATTTACAAGGGTGACAATGAGCTCATACCTTTTACCCAGCCCACCACCACCGTCTCACAATACGTAATCATTAATATTGTCCATACGCAGTTTACCAATCCCAATATAACCAACCAACCCAAAGCTACTGCTACGACAATCTATAACCCGTGTCCTTTAGTCCTTTCTATACGTGTCACACTTCGTTTATTGGTGACAAATGTTATTTGCATTTTACCCATTCATTTTTACAGACTACTATGCATTTAGCGTTATGTTTTATTACCACCACAAAATGCCACAAAAACTCTTACAGCCTTTGCTGGAAGCTCTAAACAATACGCGACAAAAATTGCACTTGCAAATCTATTACCTTGTACAACAGAATCAATATCAAGTCACATCATCAACATACACCATTGACCATGTCTTTTTATTTTGTAGTTGTGTAACAATATTAAGTTCAAGTTACATGAAATTTCCATATCCAGTGCAGACATAGATACTTAAAATTTGAATTCAAAACAAGAGGTGACTAATGTAAGTAGTAATGCTCATCGTATAAAATGACACTATTTGTATTCTGAATTATGCATAATTGATTCGCTTCCGATAATTGATATTTTAGCAACATTACTCTAATCTGAGGAAACAAATATTAGATCGTTCGTTTCCCCCGATGGTTGCTAGTCTATTTTGCACACAATACATATAGCTACATTAAACTCGCCCTCTAAATTTAAGTAAAACCATCTACTGCCTATACTACCTTTGCAGAATTATAACAATAAAAAAGAATTCTTAAATTCAACCCGCTACAAAATTAAAAAACAAAATAATTTCATCATTTTTGATATAATATGTAACACCACTAGTTTGCAAAAATAGTATTTGTATGTTGACAATTGTAATAAATTAGTAATATTTGAGACTAGAGCTTGCAGTAAGGTAGGTTGACGCAGTCCACGTACGTATACTACATAAAGAGACATGGGATTTTGGGAAGATGAGACTACTACCTTGGTATGTTTTGTGCATAAAGTAGCTACGAGATGAAATGAAGGGAAACTAGGAGTAAGTAAAGGCATAAAGCTTAAAGATCCCTGGCCGTAAGTATGTTTATGTGTATTATTTGTATGTATATTTTGTAGTATACTACCGGGGGTAAAATGGCTAGTGGAACGTACAGTGCAATAAAATGCAAGGAGTGCAAATGAAAGACAGCAGAGCCCAACATAGCACTCGTGTGTATATACTTGTAATATATCGGGTAGTATACATACATAGACATATAATGTATGTAGTAGTGGTATTACTAACTAAGGGAGAAAGAGCGACATGGCAATGACAAGGAAAAGAAGGAAAGGAAGCGTTTGTTGGTGGAGTACAAGTCGTCTCTGTATAAGTCTGTTGGAATTCCATTGAAGAAGGCTGTGGATGAGAGAGTGAGAGTGTAGAGTATAAGACAGGAGAGTAACAGTAAGAGTAAGCAAAGACTAAAAAGTAAAGTATAAAGTAACGTCTGGAAAATAGAGTCTCATTGTCTCATGGCTGTGTGGCAGAGTGAAATGAGTGGAGCAAAGTTAAGTATAATACGTAAGTATACAGATAGTGTTCATGGTGTAGCTTGACGTGTCTCCTGCATGGTTGATCCATCCGTACAGAACTGAACAGCAAGTTAATGTAAGCAAAACCAAAAGATATATTTTAATATGTAGAATATCTGTAGACATGGAGAAAAGCACGGCGGCATAAACAGCCAAGCCAGAAGAAGCCAGTGGATTGCATAGAAGAACAATAGCAGCACTAGACTTTACTTACGTCGGCTACTTTACTCTTTCCCGTACTCACTCACTCACTCTCACAGACTATGTGTGTCTCTTTCCTATATATGTAATGTATGTAGGTGACTGAGCCTTAAACTCGGTTTTAGGAAACGGAAAGGAATGTATTCACATATCCACATCAAGTCTTCAAGTCAACTATCTTCGTTGCTCTCCTCTTCTTCCATCTATTCCATCCATCCATATCCATTTTATACACCACACTCCTCCCTTGCATTTTTAATCAAGTTGGAAACATCCCTGTGCACATTCAAATTCATTTTGCATCTCATTTTCCTACAGCTTTAGCTACACTCGCCGCACAAACTGTCTCTCTGTACTAACACTCCAGCTTTATACTCTTTTCTCCAGTATACTGTAGCAACGTACAATTCCACTTTGTATGGCATATAGAGACAGAGTAGTCAATTTAATGTTCTGTATAACATCACTCATTCAGGACTCTATATTAGTTGTATGTAGTAGTAGCACATACAACAATAGCACAAAGAATCTTCTTCTTCTGAGGGGCCTTTGTTTGTGCACCATTTTATATTAGTATATCATATCAAATATTATTATCGCATTACATTAAACGTGGAAATCTTCAACTATCAAATGAATGAACCAACTAAGACGAGTATAGACGACTGTGTGCCACATGCGAGAATTTGCCTAAACAGTAGAGTGCAGCATTTTAACCAGCACAAACTTTTGTTAATTTCTTCTCTTCCACACACACGCAGTTCTGTTTTCAGACTAGGATAATATGTTAATCACGATGATACGCTCGTCATTCTACAAAATATTAGAGTTACTTGTCAATGACAGTTCTTACAAGCAATTTCTTTATGTTCATACACTTTCATATCTTTAATCTTTAACTACACTTACAAAATATTTTTGCAATATGTCAAACCTATCTATTAAAGTGGTTAATACATTTTATTTTCAGCCATCATATTTTTGTACACGGAATTCTTAACAAATAAAACCTGTAAATGCAATATTCATTAGAATTTTGCACGTTTTTTGTACCTTCGCATCGTTAATTATTTTCTTAGCTGTGTTTGTGACTATGGAATTGACTAAAAATAATGTGGGGACGCATAAATACATAAACCAACGTAC
>JAQFYB010003523.1:0-19104 GCA_034694085.1 Pogonognathellus longicornis | reverse complement strand
AGAAATTACCTTCATGAATTGGAATTGAAAAAAGTTTGAAATGATTATATCCGAATGTTGAAATTTTTTCTCAGAAACAAAATAATTTCCGTTTCACCTCTAGATTCAGTAAAGGCCAGCACAGCTGGCCTTCAACTTTATTACTTTTTGCATTTACTCCTTCCCCGCGCGGAGCGCGGGCGCTGATCCACTAGTGTGTATATAATATAAGACAACAGTGTGCAATGACTAATCGAATAAAATAATGTCTGGGAATCAAAGGAAGGCAAATGTTGTCTTGTAGCTTTTGGCTTCCATAGAAAATGAACTCTTATGATTTTCCCATCGCATGAGAAATGTGTTACTGGAACGAGCATTTAGTTGTATCTTGTATGTACATGTATATATAGTAGGTATGCTGTATTATAGTAAAATGTATACAATTGCATGTTGTTCATTGAGTCTTTCTTGTGTTTACATTTGCATACATACATACACACATAAGTTGTAAATGCTAATGAAACTGAATCGTAAATATACACTAGCGTGAACAACAGCAACAAAGTTCTTTCTATGGAAATGGAAAGACTAGCTATTAGAATGTATTGTATCAAATCGAAAGTAACTTGGAAGGAAAAACAAAAGGGAAGTGTGAACAATGGTGGCAGCAGACATAGATCCGATACTTTTATAATAACATAATCACATGTTGTAAAAAGTATTAATGGGAAATAGTTTTTCTTTTAGTTGCTGCTCTTTATGAACGTTGCATGCATGCACACAGAAGCATCATTCAGTTGAAAGAGAATTTTTCTTGAATTGGCAGCAGATTCGAGAAATAAATACATATAAATAATACTAGGAATACATACAAAATCAAAAGTTGAGTGCAATGAGACTTCTAATGCTACTGGGATGACTGACTTCGCTAATGGTAGTTGTGAACACAAAACACAATCAAATAATTTTGAAAAGGAAAAGAGCTACTTAGCGATTCACACACATTTCTTATAAAGGAGCCGTCCCTTCCCTTTTGATTTCTCTTTTATACGGGAGACATGAAATAGGATGGGGATGGTGTATAACATAAATGTGTCTGGGATTTCGTAGTTATTATTACACGGATATAGGTATACAGAGACTGTGTTTAGACTAAGAGATATACATTGGTGCCTAAGTACGTGCGGTGAAAAAATGCGTGTACATAAATTAATGTGTTTATTTCTTTACCGTTATATTAGTAGGACAGGAATGCTATTGCTTGTATAAAAATAAATTGAATTTTCGCTACTTTCAATTCACTTGCCTCAGGAGATTTGCCATTCTACACAAATAAAATGTCACGTAATGTAATATACCTCTAAAACGGTAGTTTCTCCGTTCAATTATTATCCACAATCAAATCAAAGGCCTAGACAGTTGACTTCTTGATTAATGTCACTTTCCTTTAAAGTACGTTTCAAATTAATCAAATATGGAAGCAGTTGCAATTTGCCGAGATGAACATTACAACATATTGTATGCTGAAACATTTTCATTCACAGTTCATTTTGTCTATTCAAATCAAATTCAATGGTTGAAACTAACGAACGTTTAGTTTCATTGTAACCACCAGCATGAATTCCAAATTCATTCATTGCAAATATAACAAAATTGAGCTAAAACGGTTTCTTTTTCAGAACAGATGGAATTCCATTGAATCTCGGAGAATGGTTTAAGAAAATCTCTCGCAAGATAATGATAAAAACACATTTCTCATATTTTAGATTTAGATAGCCAAAATATTTCATTCTAAATTGAATTCAGTTATGTCTAAAAAAGAAACACATTCAGCAAGCAACACATTTACTCGAAAAATATCTGAGACGAAGTGCACTAGTTGTAATAGCACAGATCACTCCAAAGTGTGAAATTAACACGCTTTTTCAGTCTGCACGAATTTTAGTATAAAATTTTCTGCACCATGCCCAACAGACACTAACCTGGTATAACGTGTATGTCAAAAGGTATATACAGTCAAACCTCAATGTCATGATTATAAAGCATGAATACGAAATTTTTACGATGTCCATAGTTAGTGTTTACTGTTTGCACAATCCCACAGTAAGTAAATACATTCAAGTAGCTTAAATTATTTGACACAACCGTCCAAATAACCTCATTAGCGAATAGCAATGAATGAGACTTGAAAATTGTGTGCTTGCAGCAAAGTTAAGAAGAATTGTATGCCTTTGCCTGTGTCTGCTTCTGTGTACTACAGGTAGGTACCTCTGAAAGATGCCCATCAGCGTTTTCAACATTAACAGCCCATTCAATTCACACTGCACTCAAAAATTAAAATTCGTGACTATTACACAAAAGATTCGCACATAAACTTTTTACACTGTGTCAGTGTACGCTTCCGTAATAATGCTATTGTTGCTACCTAAGTAGGTACAAGTAATGATAATACGGTACATGTAGTACTTAGACTTATGTATAGTACCGACTATTACAAAAATAACTTAAAATAGCTCTTTTTCATGTACCTAAAGATTGTACTTTCTGTAGTTTCTCTCTTCTTGCATCAAAAGATTAAAATAACAAAAAAACGTCTTAAGAAAATACAAGGATTGAGCTATACAAGTTTTACAATGAATAAGGACATACTGTGTACATCATTTCGGCAGCATTTTTAATGAAAAAATGATGAGAACCCCACACAGCTCATAAAAGACGTTTGTCATGCCAAACTATTGGTAAACTATAGCTTCTCTTTACATAAATAATCTTTGTAAACACGATTTCCCGTTTTTCTCACAAATAAATGCCTTTTTTACATAAGAAACTTTGCTACAATTTTTTACACAGATGTGTTTCCATTTAAATGTGTGTAAGGTATACTCAATTAATGGCAATTATGATTATAATATTAAGTTAGGTTTCTCTATCCGCGTGTAACACTTTCAATTGATCATGTGTAAGCAATCGTACAGCACGTAGATAATTGACAAGCGCACGTACAATATGTACAACTATTAAATTCTGTTCAAAACGTCTCATCTTGGAATAAAAATTGCTTCAATACCTTTAAAAAAATCTGTGTGAGTATGTCACTCAGTTCCTAGTCCTTCAATTCGAAGCACGCAACTTCAATAAAAAATAAATTAAATTACCATGAAAATTAATGTACACTTCATAGTTTGATACTCAAGAAACAATGCGAATGAGTGCACTCGCATTTTTTGCGTGCCCAGAAACCCAAAAGACTGTATACTACCGCCTCGCCCATTCCTTGAATGAACGAAGTACATTACAGAACGAAAATTAGGAATTAGTACGGTAATTACCATTTACTACATAATGTTAATGTTGCTCTAGTAAAACTGTGTCAGTCTACACATGGTGGAAATTATATAAGCACACAGAGTGCAAAAACTTTTAGAAAAACACTCGAAATGAGAAACGAAGGGAATGAAGACGAAATGAAATTGTTTATTGAGCTGTTAAAAAAAATTATGTTCATTGTGATCAAATGAGAGGGCGTAATTCTGTTATGTCACAGTCATGGCGTGATTCTTCAGTAGAGCCGCAAATTATGATTGTAAACTAAACTGCAATAGTAAAAAAACACATAAGTTCAGTGTAATGTTTGTAGGCTATTGGAAAATGGAAATTACACAGGCATTTGTAACAGATATTTTCTTTACATATACAGTACAATATACACTTACCATTACAGTGTAATAATTTCATTCTCAATCCTACCTTACCCACCATTACCACTATACCATGCCACTACCATTTATCATACAATTCTAAATTATACATTACAAACAAATGTGTTTTTACACTGAGTATACAAAATACAAATTCTATGCACACTTATACCTGTATCCGTAATTTATACCTTGGTATAAAATATACAGCCACAAGTACATGAAGCGAATTATTCTGTTAATTTGTTTGGCTTACAATATGCAAAGCCAGATATAGAGATAATAAATCCATTTACTTGTATCGTATTGGATTTCTATGTACTTAGGTATATTATAGTTCATAAACATTTGATACTACTATTTCATGAGTATTGTAATGTTCATCATTTGTTTTGTATCGTCGTTTCGTTGTTGTAAGTAGTGCAGGTATTGAGTGGAACTCCATTATATGATTTCTCTGATTGGCCACCGCAAACAGTCGGAAAGACAACAACTGCATGTAGATAATTGACAGATCTATTGCAAATGTATTTTCTGTGGAGCAGAATTCGTATTTCTTATTGCGAAAGCGGTAAATCACATTAAAGTAGTTTAATGAACAGGGGAACCGTAGAGATGCGCCTGAAAAGGAAACCCACGGAAGCGTGAACTACAATACGTTCCCAGCAAAATTGTTCTCCATCACAACTACCACAAACATTTTTATTTGCAGTAAGAGTAGCGCATTTATGAGACACACCTGCTTTGTAAACGCATGTACTTACTAAACTCAAATACTCCTAACTGCCCAATGCTCAATTCATAAGTAATTTTCACTTGCTCAAACTAAACATTCAGTATCTATCTGTAAATAGCGTGTTTTGATCTCTATGTGTGCACTCGAAGAATTCTTGGGGTGGATGCGATATAATGGCTATAAATAATGCATGTGGAGCTTTGTATAGGTACATAATTTTTTGTGTAGGATTTATACATAGAGGCAGGTAGCAAAGTAGTATAGTAGTGTTAGTGTGCCTTTTCATTCTCTTACATTGCACTACAGTACACACCATATCATAAATTGTGAGTGATGCATGTTATATTCGTGGCATTGCCATAACGGGATTAAGGAAAAAAATACCTGGAATATGTTACTGAAGATACTACTTGAGGCTTTACAAGCAAAACAACAGACTTTACAACTTAATACAATGCTTGCAAATATTTTATTGGAGATACTCCTATTCGTCCTTAGCAGGGCATACCGTTCATTCTCTGTTTATGCTCTCATACTAAAAATAGTGTTAGTAATCCCATGCGAAAAATTACTGGCATTCACATTTCAAAACAAGATGTAGCAATCCTTTGACAGGATTTTCACACTTTGTTATTGTACTTATCATTACTTGGTTATTGTAGGTTTCTTTTGTTCGTATACTTGTCATATACAGCATAGAAATTTAGTAAATCTGATATACGATAGTACAACATTTAGACTAGTATATACACATAAGATTACACAGCCTTTGTATCTGTATTAGAAATGGGGCCTATACTACATATAGTGTATTAGTATATTAAAAGGATTCATTTCATAAAAAGCTTCACAAATCTTCAACTTTTCTATAGAATTCGTCTTTTTATTCTTACAAAATGAACTCAACTCGCAATCTCTGAATTCTGCACTACTCTTACTATGTTTATTATCATTTATTTTACAGTAAAACGAAATCAGGAGAAGGTTGTCCCAATTTAAGCCGTGTTATACCAATCATCATCATCGTGATTATTTTTATGTCAAAGAAACCCACCGACATTATTTATAGTCCACTAACACTGAAGTCATGTCATACCTCAACTTACTTATCTAAAGACTGAGAGTCGGCATCGAGTGAAAACTTAACTCGAGTGATTTTACATGTAAAAACTTATACAGACTTGGCATTAGGTATCAATACAAGTACCGATGCTATTAGATGCAGTATAATATCAAGAATTGTTTAAGAGAAATCCATACGGAGGTATAAAAGCCAAGTACGAATATCTTCACTACACATGTAGCAGTGTAATAATATTACACTGATTCTCACTAACTCAGGCCATTAATTTTTAATATTAACCTTCAACACATGTGTCCATGGATTCCGTTCATTCATCCACTCAACTTAAGTGCGTGACCGTACAAATTGGAAAGGAAAAACTGTTTCGTTTTACTACATTACTATTACTGATAGTAACATACGCGCTATGTATTTATAAGGTCACTTAGGCATATCACACTGTTTACTGTGACTGTGACATCCCCATGTAGTATGTAATAAAAATATTCACTTACTGTATACCTACAGTTAGCTGTAATAACATAATGAGAATTAAACAGTTAGTAATAAAATAGGTACAAGAGTATCAATGAAGAATTCATATTTCAATAATAATTCGCACACTTGAATGAGTTGGGACACCTGCAGTTATTTGAAAGAAGCTTGAATGCTCTATGTATGCAAAGTTGAGTCATCATCTTCGCATACGGATTCTAATTAATTTTCCCCTCATGAAAAACTGAGTCAAAACGGTACATTTTCGCATAAAATACTACAACCAAGACTAATCAGTAATAGGATTAGAGTGTTGGGCTACACTGCCTATAGAATCATTAGTACACAAATCGCACGTACTCTGTAGTAGTATACTAAGTGCAAATACGGACTATACAAAGATGTAACCATAAAAATGCGGGGAAATAATGTATGTATGTGCTGCTGACTTAGTTTCCGCTGTAATGTGTAAGTACAATGCGAAGTGTGCGAGGAACTACTTTTGGGAACATGAGTGCAGAAGGCTTAAACATAAAACATCCTTTTCATTCTGTACAATGAAAAGCAAAGCAATGTAATGTAATAATATTTTAAAGAATAAACAATTTGTTCCAACAATACAATGGGGTTTGAAGACGGTATGAGGTAGGTATTTATATGCTGTAGCAATGTATATACATGTAATGTAATAAACTTAACATAAATACACTATAGAACACTTACACACAGTGTGAAGCTAATAAACGTACAATGAAGAGCCAATAGGAAGTGCAGTTTTTACATATTGACCGAAATATAGGTTAATCAGCATATCGACACTGGTGCTAATTTTCTCTTTGAAAGCATGACCGTGCTTACTCATGATTTTATTTGCACATTCTTAGTGAATGAAAGACAGCGCTATCAAAGCCTCATGCTCATGGTATGTAAGAAATGTGAAAAATAATAAGGAATCATACAGAGTGGTACATAGCAAATACCTAAGTGAAGATAGATATGAGATAGATTGTTGTTCACAGTGTATAGAGTCTAGACATTTATTACTCGTTGGAGAGTGTATTCTTCTGCACCTTTACAAATATTAGTAACGAATAATAAATTCTACCGTCTGATTATGAATACGTTTTCCTAATTGTTGTAAAGAACATCATGTGAATCTACTATGTACATTTTTAGCTAAAGTGCATCTTCTTATTTTCTTATTCATTCATTGCTTGGACACGGTTTAATGCTCCACACAATGGGTTGCACATGTTACAATGAACATATCATATACTGATACTCCCATTTACAATGTCGTGAACCAATGTTATGTATGTGTACATGAATACGATAAATAAACTATAATTTATAGTATAAACAATTAAAACTAAGCAAAGATAAAGCATGAAGAACGTTTCGTGCACATTGAGTTAATGGTGCTTGTACAGGCTGTTGTTCTCAAAATGTAAAGTTGAGAAATGCTTGTGAGTTTCATAAGTAATAAATAAACAAATAAAATGGACGTGTCACTTTGTATAAAATATAGATGTAAGTAATTCACAATAAAATGAGTATTTTCTGTAAGTAATAAAGTACTGTATGATGAAACGACTGCTACATAGTACAGAGTTGCGGCAAAGCAAAAGCGTATAACTCATACCGAACATGTAGGCATATTCGCATATTGTTAAAAAGTTTCCACCTTAACTTTTTTGCTAATATGAACTTAGAAAATGTTTTATTGCGACTCATGTTTCGAAATACTAATAAGTATGGTACATTCATGTTTTTTGCAAATGTCACTTTGCACAAGCTACTCATTCGTCAATTGACAATCACAGTGCACCTAGAGGCACAGCATTAACAAGGCTGTTTAGTTGTTTTAAAACTTTTAGTTGTTTGACAGTACCTGCACAACAATATAAGTATTTAGACCAACTGTATGTGCATATACCTAATAAATAATACCGTAAGTACTTACGACCAGTAAAACGCTCGTTTAATGCAACTAATTATTGCGGCTCACTTAAATATTTCTTTTCTTTAAAACCTAGCTAATGTAAGTACGTAGAGGTAAGTGCAGATACATTAGAACACACACATATCTTTAAAAAGGTGTCGTGAGAAAAGTATTTTGTTGTTAATATCGAAGATAATAATTATCCATTTACTACAGCTACTCTCTCTCAGAAACAATTTGCTGCTCTTAGTTTTTAGATAAGGACAGGAAATAACATTGTTGCTCTCCCATTCTATTTTAGGAAGATGAGACCATAATCTATCATCTTTCGGTAGACATTATTGTATTCCTTGTACCAACTTAACTACCATAATATTACATTCATGTAGAAGATCCCACACATGCAAACTAATTCTCTAAGGAATCGTCTCATGTTATTTAAACGACGAAAAAATTACCGTACATTAGTGGTACTCTGTGTGCAAACATCACAAAGTACATACCTAGGTAATAATGTAATTATATGCCACTGAAATAGTAGGTGAAGTTTTTTAAACTACCTACATATAGAATTAAATTCTTTTCTTCTTGGGTATAACTGATTATATTATAGCGTATCGCAGGTTTGTCAGTCAAAACAGATCGTCCCGTATGGAAAAAAGTTGGTGGTTGTTGAGGAAGTTAGGAAGTTACGAGTACAACATATAAGAAGCTATACCAAAGCGAAGATCGTCCCATTCCCATACGAAACGATGATGGAAGGGAACGCAATATCAAAAACAGTGCATAGGTATACATATACACATGTATACATATATACAGACAATTAAATCTCCACGAGTCTTTTAAACAAGAAATCTAGAATGCATGAGTAACAGTCTGTGAACGAAATACGGTTAAAATAATCTTCACTTTTATTCTTTCACAAAACTAACAACACTCAAGAAACCCAACCACAAGTCCAAGTCGAGACAAGTATCAAGATGTGTGCGAGTTTTAACTTTTAAGCTAATGCCAATATTATATTAAGCTTTTTTCAGTTCACTCAGAGAAGTTGCGATATATTAATGTTGAAAATACTCAAGTTTTTTCATCCTAGTACAGATATACAGTCAGAAGAACTCTGTATGTTTAGATCCGACGGTATAACAAGATTGAGAATAACTAAACCATACAATTTTTGTAATACCTATCTGTAAACATGGGAATTTGGTGGTGGTGGGTATATCTCTGGTTAGATTTAACATTTAAGTATTACCCTTGCAAGCTATTCCTACTAAGTACTTCATACGTAATTTAATGTACAGGAATGCAATGTCGAATCGGAACTAAAACCGCATCCTCTTACAAAGTATTAATGTAGATATCTGTATCTTCCATTTTAAGTTCAGGTGTAAGTATATAGAAATGATGTTGCTGTGTAAATATCAAAATATTCAAGAGCCATGCAACAACCATACTAAATAAAGATGTACACATAATAAAGTTCCTACAGCATATTCTTGGAGTATAACGGATATCCGAAGAGACTGACCGAGTACACAAACTACGTGCTACATTGCCCATGTCCAACTAACTACCACTTTTACAATCGAATGTTAAACCTTTACCTTTAAACTTGCACGATAATTTCATTCTATTCTCGTTTTGTTGAACTAGAGCCAACCAGCCCATTCACTCCCTACACAATTAACTGACAGCAGTAGCTATTTATTATTTCGTATTTCATAGCATGTAAAATCAAAATATTAACACTTACATTAAATTCTTCTGTAAATTGTTATTAGTTATTGTACAGTGTGTCTGTGTAGTTGATATGTTGTTGAGTACACAGATACCTAGTATACCTATTTCAATTTCAAATTTTTAAAGCAGTCTACCTTGCTATAAGTGGATTTATACACAGATACAATTATAATACGTAAATTGAATGGATGTTAATTAGCATTAACTGCCTAGGACCTATTACTTCATCTGAGATAGAAATTGCAGATAATAATTAATTAGTTGTGCAAGTTTCAAACTTAATTCCAATGCTGCTACTACTTCTGAATTACGATTTGTTATACAATCATTTTATTATGCTGTGTGTTATGAAGTACTAATGAATACAAGTTGCAATTCAATTGCACAGGAAGTCTTGTACAATTGTTTCCTTGGACAGATGTAATTTAATTTGTGGTTGGCGATTTTTAGGATAAAATCATACGTGTAAATTAAGCCGCATAATATGTGTCTATGCTAGAATAACGCACACGTAATTTCTTCATTTAAATTCTGTGTGACTGCATGAGAAATATGAAATACATTGTGCGCACAAACCAAACTATCAAATTGTAAATTACCGTGTTGATAAATTTTTATGGACATGATACAAATCTAAACTGATAAATTGTACTATACCTGTACAGTGTAGCTCTACAGTAGTATCTGTATAGTGTGTATAATACAATACAATATCAATGTGTTACAATTTGTGTGCAGTAGGTACGTTTAATTTAAAGCTCTCAGTCAGTTTAACTAGACAGACTTGAGTCAATGTGGTGTCTCAAAACTGTAACTTTCAGCCCCAACCAATCAGACTAACAATAACCAATACAATCACCTTTGAATGAAGTAAATTTAATTTTACTTATACAAATATAGAAGGAAATAATAGTATTCACATACAGGCAGCGACCGATATAAAGACAAGCATATATACACATTATGATACTGCTGAATGCAAAAGTATTCATACCTAAGATGTGGCAAAGGAAATGTATAAATAAATATATAAGTTAGTATTTCCTAGAGAGTTGTAAATTCACCACAGTGTATGATTGTATGTAACATTTATTTGGTTTAGGAAGGACTAGTCTGTATGCATACAATGTAAATAAAGATTAACTGTTTCCTATTCTTTTGAGATTCTCAAAACCGGCCACCGCACTGTTTCTTTAATCGTGATATTTGAGCTGAATTGGACACTGAAAATCAAATAGTAAAAGCAGGCCATCACACAGTCATTCTTTGCACAAGGCATTCATAGCAACTCACAGCTTTGAGATTCAAGAATATTATTTGTTGCTAAGATGAACTTCTGTCATTTCTTGGTTCTTCCTCTTGCATTTATGACAGTACTTTGTATAACAACAGCATTTGTTTACTTTGAGCAGATGTATTATAACATTACATTTACCAAGAACTTATTTTTCCCTTTTGGTCTTCTTGAGCAAAGAAAACTGCTTTGGTGTGATGGATAAAAAGCTTAGTGCCAAATATCAAATGGATGAGCAGATTAATAACTACCTAGTCTATGTATGTATGCATGCAAAAAAGTAATGTGACTCAATTGACCTAAAATTTTCCGCACGACTCTCCAAAATAGTGTTACTCTTACTCTATTTACGTAGAGTTACATTAACAGCTTACGTGCTGATCTCTCTAGCATTTGTCAGTGATGATGTGGATGTCCAGTATTCTATTTCTTCTTTTAAACATTGCATGGTAACACTTCAGACGTTTGCACTACATCTGCGATTGCGACTTCGTTTACTTTGACAAGCGCATAAACGAGTTCTAATAAAAAAGGTAAAACTGGCTTAGGTATAAAAATGTAATTTTTGTTTTTATTCGCATAATGAAAGACTACTTATCTGTACCAGTAGTGGTAGTGGTACTAGTACTAATAACAAAGTTTTAGTTATTAGTTTTTAGTAGGCACTAACGAATGCAATGTTACATTCTCAAGATGTATCAATGCTGCGATCATTTCATGCGTGTAAAATATTAAGTTTGCTCAGAGTAAACGTGTACTAAACTAAACTACATGCATGCGAATGTAGTTAACAAATCTTATAAATGCAAATGTAATTGCATTATAAATTGTTGAAGCGTATAAGGAGCTTTATGTAAATCTTTTAGGTAGACTCATATGAACATAGAAAATGTTCAATTGCGCGACTATTATTGTTGCAGTATGAAATATGTGCCCTCAGTAAAAAATTTATGGATTCAATTTCTGAAATAAATCATAAATGTCTATATGTTTAAGTTTAACAATGAAGGTATGAAGAGAGAGACAGAGCTCAGTAAATTACGACAGACTTGTAATGAAGATTAATGAAACTTTTTATCCTGGGTTTTATAATGTGTTTGCAATATCCTCCTGTTAATTAACTTCTGTTTACGCTACTTCTTGCATGGAAAAGTCATCAAAGTTTTTCATTTGTTTTGCCTTGCACTCAAATTTAAAGCAACCCTATATAAACATATTAGAGAGATAGCCTAATTTCTTTTCAATGAAGTTGTAATTTGCAATTACTTTTTGGCTGTATATGAATTCATGTATTGTTTGAGCCTGCAGAGTCCTATTTATTGTTTGTAGCTCAAGAATTCTATGCAAATGGACCAATAATTCGGAACACGCCCTTAAGTTCTTTATTAAATATATACACAAACGTCAATTCAAGGTCAGATTAAAAGACTTTAGCACTATCACGCTTTGGTTTGTTACACACTACGCTAATGGTCCGACCTGCAATTTACACCCTTATTTATAGCACAAAGCGAACGTGCTAATAATATTTATTTGAGATTATAGTAATAAAAAACTAAAATGCTGTACCTTGAAAAGAGAAAAAATCCGTCCAGTACAGGTCTCCGCCTACTTGAACAAAAATTGAAAACACTGTGGAGTAAACTCCGAAACACAAATCCGATCCAACAGAACGTTGTTACACTTTCCACACAGATGCAAGTAAAAAATCACATATTTCCGTAGCATATATGTATTTGCCAGAATTTTCCCACATTGGACTTGACGTCTCTGTATTCACAAGAACTCCCAATAGTTGTAGCACCACATAACACTCACCTATCTCCAACAACACAATCAACCCTGCATTGGTCGTCGTCTTTCACTCTTTACTCTGTCTGTGAGTTGAGTGTTGAGTCTTGCACTTGATTGCAGCTTAAAGAGTAGTACACAGCGACAATCGAAATCCACTGTTTAAAGAGAACAAGTTGCTGGCTCAGCACTTGAATTGTTTATGAGGAAGTAAATTCCTTAGCATTAGCTCTCTGTGGTGTTTGTGCTAACTTGTACATTTACATTAGTTAGTTGTGGTATGGTGTCTTGAGTCTCGAGTCTTTTTGACTTGACTGCTTACCTCCTTGCTTAGTTTACAACAGTTCAGGTATGTTGGGTCAGAATCAGAGAAAAATATACCGTAATTTTAGCTCGAGGGGTAAACCTACCCCTTTGGCATTAACTTTGCCTTATAACACAAATACTGCTATATGCTTCAACTTCTACTCCAACTCTATACATACATGCTTGTAATAATAACAAAAGTGTATAAAAGTATACAAGACTGCTGTGAGACGAGACTCGACAGTCTGTAGTACTAGTAGTACCTGTTCTAGTATAAAGACATACATATGCAAGACACCATATAATAATACACCCCTACCTACCTGTAAATCCTATGCATCTTCGCCAAGTATAGGTTACAACTTACAACTTTAGAACAGTACAGTAACACAGGCTTGGCTTGACTCGGCTTCACTACATCATCATCATTTCTGTGTATTCTATTGTGTAGCTTCAGATTGATCTGTTCTATCTAAAAGAGCCTTCTCTTACATTCAAGGCTGTATTTAGGAGGAGGCAAAGGGGACAATTGCCCCTCCGAAATCTGAAAAATTAGGTTATTTTACCAATAAAGTGGTAAAAATTGCAAAATTTTTCACGCTACACTCGAACTTGATGCATTTTAGACGGATTTCGGCTTCAAATAGCTCAATTTTTTGCGTTATGCGCGATAACAGACACTATTGTGCGACATGTTGGTATTTTGCCCCTCCCGAAATGGAATCCTAAATACGATCTTGCAGTTACACTACTGCATACAAATGCTGCATACTGGTACATAGTATGGTATGGACTAGCTATCTCACAAGGCATATGTATGTATGTGTAATACATTAATACCTGTGCTGTAGTACATTAGTAATAATGCATCATCTCTACACGGATGGCATTTCATGAACTTCAAATCCTTCTTCAGCCCAGTTTGATATTATTAAGACTGTACGGCTACCATCATCATACCAATACAATACAAAAAGAAAATAGTAAGATGTAGTAAGTAAAGATGTTCTTGTGTGTGTGTAAGTTATATGTAGTCATTGCCTTTCATAGCAAGCATTTGTTTGACTATGTGTCAGAATGTGCACAGACGAAGTACGTAACCGAGTCTCAATATGGGGAGACGATATATTTTCTAACACTCACTATGAGTAGCAACAGCCACAAACGTCAGAGTTCAGTTCACCACCAGGTGAATTCATGTAAGTACAATCAAGGCAAGGGTTGAAAGTTTAAGTAGAAACTGAAACTTGATTTTTGGCGTGTACTTGTAGTATTACAACTTTTGGCTTGCTTGATTAGAGTTTATGTAGCAAGTGTGCAAGTGGGCTTTAGTGAAATAATAATTCTATATTGTAGCCTTTCTAGTTCCAAGTGTCACTGTGTCTTATGTAGATAATATAAAATGTACCCAAACTCACCTGTTAGTCTATAATACCTAACCTACTATGTACTAATAATGCAACCCGGTTTACGGTTCGGTTTGTGGTTGAGTCACATACTGTAACCTATAACAGGTTGTTGTTCTTAGTTCTTAGTCGTAATCAAATCATAGAACACCCATGCTTATCCCATTACGAAGTTACGTTATTATATTATCGAAGTTGACTGAGAAATACTACCGATTCGATTGGTGTTATGCGGTAGGTAATGGATGAGAAAGGAATATAAAAATCCACAAAATTATTGAAAAAATCGGGGTTGCGATCTTGCGATCATGATTGAAATAAATAACACTTCGCTACAGTTTGATCCCAAGCAAGGTCGTACACAGGGGTGCAAACTGGAAACTGCCCCCCTAATCTGAACAAGAGGTTATTTTTCCAAAAATTGCATAAATTCTGGATTTTTTTTTGTGCTACACGCGAATGATTCATTGCGTTGATTGGTTGATTTTAGCCAAAATGATTGCTCCATATTTTTACACTACGCACAATCATAGCTACATTTGCATCTCACACTCACAGTGGTATTTTATCGTATCCGAAATCGAGTTCTGCATACGGTTTTCATTCAATAGCCAAATATGAACATTGATTTGGATTG
The DNA here is from genome assembly GCA_034694085.1 of Pogonognathellus longicornis. Classification (NCBI taxonomy): domain Eukaryota; kingdom Metazoa; phylum Arthropoda; class Collembola; order Entomobryomorpha; family Tomoceridae; genus Pogonognathellus; species Pogonognathellus longicornis. The sequence goes on along the minus strand of JAQFYB010003523.1, from coordinate 4,011 downwards.
GACTTACGCAAATGCATTCTAATTAAGGGTTCCAACCCTTAATTAGAATGCATTCATTTTAACACTTTCACAACCCTAGGGTTGTGAAAGGGTTAAAATGAATTGTGTCCTCAGTCCATTATGTATGTATATATTATATCCTCTACCACCTACATATCTGTAAATACACTAATACTCATGCTTTTAAAATACTACGAGAATATCATGTCAAAACACATATTATTACGCATATTATTACATGTAAATATCATTTTAGGCATGACTGCTGCGATGACGTCCTTTGGTAGCTTATAATTGAGTTGTATGTATTGTATACACACTTTATTCCTGTGGCTATGGGCATCTTGTATTAAACTTAAAAAATGCATACCTAACATAAATAACAGATTTTACGTTAATCTTAATTATGTAGTAATAAATACAATTACAATTTTGAGACAGATGTTGTAATATAGTTATAGAAATCTGTTTATACATTATACATTTATACCGTGACTTTACTCCAGTACTTTTCAACATAATCATCGGCTGGTGCTCGTTTACAATTTTGAGACTGATATTGTTATAAATCGATTTTTTATAACAAACAACCTTTTTCAAGCATACTTTTTAACACAATTTTTGGTTGCTTCTCGTTTACAATTTTGAGACTGATATTGCATTTTACATATCGGTTTACATATTTATACTTTATATCGCACAATACTCTACATACTTTTTTAAACAGTTAAAATCTGATGTTCATTTACAATTTTGAGCCTGATATTTTTATCGGCTTTACAGGTATATTCATAACTTACAATATTTCTTATACTTGTGAAGACAATTACTGGCTGATGAGACCACACATTGTAGGACAAAAAAGTAATTGGCTGATGTGACCACCCTTGATATAGCAAGAAGTGAAGTTAATGATTATTTTATTTATCAGCTATAAACAGTTGAAACCGCACTGTACCGACACCTTCGTTGGGTTCGTGGTGTAAGCCTTTCGAGTAAGCCTTGCAGGTGATGGAAATCGGCACATTCACTAAAAATATTTACAATCAATTACATACACACAAACACACTGACATTAAAAATTCCAGGAATATTTCTAATTCTTATGTTGACCAAAGGATTTTGTTCTGATTTCTGAACACTTACTTAATGGCCGTAAGAACTGCACCATGATGAATGGGTATGGAGGCTGTTTGTTTGGGTCTGCACTACGCTTATACGGGTAAAAATGGTTATCAATTAGAGGTCCTGGGTAGTAAGCTATTGGTCCCATGAATTCCTTATCTCTGTCAAGATCCCCATCACAATGAAGCCATAAAGATGATAGGAATTCTTTCAATTTTTCACCGTCTAACTGAAATTAATAAAAAAAACACTGCTCAGATAAATATAGTTGGGATACAAAAATTGTAAATATATTTTATATGAATATTTACACTAGCGCTTTTCTTTTTAATAAACTTGATTAAGGTCTGGGGCAGAATTTTCTTGTCTTTCCCGTCCAATGCAGCGTTCAATTCACTGCTGGTTATGTCCTTCTTACCATCATTGAACATAGATGATGGTTCCCAACCTATGATTTTGTTTAGCCGTAAAGCTACACAAGGTTGTAGTGTGTCATAGCCAAAATTTTTATCCTTGGTGCATGGACCAAACTTTGAATCAAAAGAACACCCTGTGAACTTGCCCTTTTCTATTTTTTCATCTCTCTCCTTTTTCTCTCCCAACTGGCACTTCTCCATATGATTATTCAATTTCCGAGTATCGTCAACTAGCTTTTCCAAAGGCTGAACGAAGTTTTCTTGGATTTTTGGGTCAGCTGCTCCCGCAATGTATATCAACGAACTTCCTTTGATAAGCGGTATCACTCCAGCTCCAGGCTGGTCTGAAATTAGACCGCCGTTTGTTCCAGTTACCATTGGATGAGTAGCGGGGAGAAACAGGTACAAAATGAAGATAAATGCGAAGAAGAAGGTAAACAGGAATATGTAAAATACTATATAGAACAGGCAAATTCGTCCCCATGAACCACAGTTTCGTCCCAAGAATTCTCCTTTCTCTTTGTTGTAGATACAGGTACCAAAACGGTTTAGGCAACTTTTGGGGGGTTGTGGTTTTCTAGGCTCGTCCTCAGCTTGTGGATTTGGTTGACTCTCTTTGCGAACTTCCGCAGGAGCAGCAGGAAGACTTTCCTTTTTAGGAGCATCACCTCCTACACGGGTACTTGACATTGTTTTCTATCTCAACTGATACAAAGTCAAAAAAAAATTAAGGTTCAGTCAGTTTTAAATCTCAGTACAATGCAAAGTAAAATTTTAAAAATTAAGATACAATGAAAACCTGGTTTTACTTACGAAAAATTGCTGATTATAATTTTGAATGTTCACTGTTGACGTTGATTGTGTGTTGGGTAAAATTATGCCACCCTAATACAGCCCAAAACTAATCACTGAGCCAATTTTTTAACTAAAACAAAAAGTTAGAAAAAGCTGACACTGAAGATTATAAATAAGTAAGAAAAATACAATATTTTATTGAGCTTTTTCCTTGGTTGCTGGTTGGACTCTGACTGGTGGCGGACTGAGTGTTGAACTGCACGGATTACTCGTTAATGAACTTTCAGAGAAAGCTTTCATAGAGGAAAGTATTTAGACCTTTCCAACCGATTGAGTCAACAAGAACTGTGGTCCTTTTATGAATAAAATTATCCCATTTTCCCCTGGAGAAAACTTTGTTATCAACAGGACATCGACATGCTGTTACAACTGTTGCTATGATTTTTTACATTTTAATGAAAAACATCTGAGCAAATAATCTATTGAGAATTGATTGCAATGAAAATGAAATGGCACTATGGCACACGAGAAAATCACGAAGAAAACGATATTGCAAAAACGTACATATTGTATTTGTTATTAAGTTTCTTATGACATGAACTCCATGCATTTGGCATAATTAATCATCCAGACGCGAGCCTTAATATTAGGACCACAAAGCATTTATAAGGAAAAGACATTTAGAAATTATGTGCATAAAATATCAAACACCAAAACAACTTAAAATGCAAGGGCCGCTATTTAAGTTCCATTAATCCATGAAACAAAACATCGATTTAAGTACAGCTATAATATAAATTAATAGATAAACTATATTGTGTATATGAATATTTCTTCAATAATAATGAATATAATTATACAACTGACATTTTTATATGTATGAATGTGATATGTGACATGCGATGTATAGAATGACAGAATGAACACGTTTTATTACATGTAAATGAGTATGAGGGTAATAGTAATCGTTTTCATGCATTATTATTAAAAAGCGTAAGCTTGGGTAAGTCATAAATATTGTGCTGTTGAATACAAGCTTTTGTAAACTCTTCGAACAAATCTATTTGATGTCATTTTAATGTGACTCGACTGATTTAATAAATTACAAATTAGGTAAGTGTATATAGAGTGGTAAGAGGCATAATGCTAATTGAAGGCATAGATTATACGTTGATGAGACTTCTCAGGAGTCCCTATTCTCCCTATTATGTAGAATTATTGTTACAGACAGAACAGTGCATCCATGTTTTGAGTTTAGCATGCAAAGAAGTTTAAGAATTTTGATGATTTCATTTTAAAATTGGGTTAACCGAGCGAGGACCGAACGGAAACGCTATTTATGATGAAATTAGTTAATTAGTTGTAATACAAGTTCTTAAATCCATATTGGTAAAATACACAATTAGTAGAAAATGCAATATTTCATATGGTAGTCATTTGATAGATACGCCATACACCGATAGAATACACCTGTACAAGTAGTACATGTGTATTTTACAAACGTATATGGTATTATACAGCCAAAATTTTGGTAGATCTTATTAGAGGATTAAATGTGAGATTTTAGGAATAATCCTATTGTTTGTACGGGTGACTCAGGCTCGATTATGTAACTGGCTAGAAAACAGGAAGAGTGAGTGGATCCTATGTGGTACTGAATGCGACTGCCCCTTGT
>JAQFYB010003522.1:0-19112 GCA_034694085.1 Pogonognathellus longicornis | reverse complement strand
ATTTTTCATTTTACAAACTTCTTTTTTTAAACAACAATACTACACAAGTTAAAATTACTACCCAGAAATTTTGTTGAAGGCAGACTCCTAAATGTCCCTGTGGGTAGCATGGCAAAAATTTGCGCGTCATCTCTAATACCCCTGTATATGCATTACTTTATTATAATGTACGCATTACTTTATAAAAATCACATGCACGCATGTCTTTAAAAAATCGCATGTGAGAATGGGATAATGGGAATAATACTTTATTACAGAATCATATTTCAGTTATTTCATTTCATTACAGTTTATGTTTTATATTATATTAGTACCTATTTTAATTTAGTACAAGCTGATCCATATACATACATTGTTAACATACAATGCGAGTGTAGGTATACTGAATTAATAATTACAGTGGAATATTTTACATACGACTCGATATTTATGAGAGTATTGATTTCCAGTTTAATGTATACCTAATAAAAATTAAGAAATATTAAAATAATTAAGAAATATATTTTTCATTACGTCTCTTCAATAATGGCATGAATGATCGTAAAGTTAGTAATTTTAATACTTATTAGAATTGATATTATTGGTTGCATTCACACCGTTTGAAATACAACTGGTGCCTCATTTATTTCATGGTAAGAGATCGTTTTGCTTCTTTCCTCTCTGATAGTATTGTTTTAAACATGTCGGAAATAGTTTACAGCATAGAATGCACTTTTAACGTTAATTTTCTCTGCAATTACTTGATGTTTCCTGTCAGTAATTTATGTAAAATCATGTTATTAGTCATTGAATATTGTTAATTAACGATGGTAGTAATAATGTCTTGGAGAGTGAAATACTGCTTTGCATTCTAATTGTGACTCAAATATTTACGAAGACTGGAAAATATATTTCAAAATATATTTTTATTTGCATGCCTAATACTAGCGCAATTAACTAATTATATATCATAAAATTTGGTTTGAGCTATTTATCAAACTAAAATGCATAAAATTCGCGATTTTTTACATCTTTTTGGTTAAATAACTTTTTTTTTGGATTTTGGGGTGGGCAGTTGCCCCCTTTGCCCCCACAATACAGCCTTGAGCTTTTAAAACAATTTGTCATGACAAATATTGAGATAATTGCAAAACAAGGCATACCTACCGCAGTGCCGTATCTAGCGGCAGGGCACTAAGGCACGTTCCCCCCCCACCCCCCGAAATCTCAAAAAAATAGGTTATTTAGGGCACGAATACGAAAGTGCCCTAAATCGCGAAATTTTTCGCGTTACGCGTATATTTTGTGCTCTTTAGGTTGATTTTGTCTCAATTTAGCTAAAAAATTTCGCGCTTCGCGCGAAAACACACATATATAATCACATTTTTACCTTAGTACCCTCCCCGAAACCAAATCCTGCATACGGCCTTGACCTACCGTATTTTCTCTAATTTTAGCCCGGGCTATAATTATGCAAAATGGATGTCAACAATATTATCAAGGACGTCAAGGAGGGTTATAAATAGAGAGAGTAACTTATACTAGGTAATTCTGCCTATGCCTGCGTAAAACTATAATGTCTAGACAATTGAAGGCATTGAAGAAATAAAATATTTAAATGTAGTATTCCATTAGGTACCTTTCCAAAATATAACAGTCGATATGTATGACATTGTATGAAAACAACCAAATACTCCATGGTATACTAATTATTACATTGTGAACAGGTTTTTATTCATTAGAGGGTAATAAATTACCTACAAAGATGCATAATTTGTTACATCATTAATATCAAATAATTACAATACCGTACTTATTCAAAAAGTTAATTTACAATTTAAGGTACAATTCAAAAGATTACGGGCGAGAAACTTCTGGGTCGAAGAACGCCTTCATGCTAGCTACATTTCCATACACAGTTGGAAATCTGGGCTGCCCACAAGGCAATACAGTCCAAGACACTATACCAGCCATGTAGATTCGACCATCATATTCGGAACATAAAATTGGACCGCCAGAATCACCCTAATAAATTACACAATTAAGACAAGTTTCAATTTATATTGAAAAGAGCAATCGCTGTGAAAAAAGATATTTATTTACATTGCAAGAGCCCTTATTAGCCGAGGAGTTTGCGTCTCTTGCACAAATCATAGTATGATCGACGTAGTTAATTCCGTTGTACAAACTACGACAAGTGTCACGGTCGACAATATTTAATGTGACCTTTTGAAGAACATCGGGTATGATAGCAGGTTGACCTTTTCACGAAGAAAAAATAACATGATCATCATTATTATTTTGAAGACTTTTCAAAATTTTCAATTTCGTATGTATTGTAAATTAAACCTTCTAGACACACACACCGAGGTAAATTAAACAAAAACACGTAATGGTCGAAAGCTTGCAATTACAATAAAACGTGTTTTTATTGTTTAATTTACCTTTATGTCTCTCTATGTTTACTTTATAAAATGTTTCCGAATATAATTTTTACCTCCAGTAGGATTCGAGTTACCCCATCCAATTGTGACCTGAAATGATAACAAAAGGATTCCGCATTAAGAACTTACTGAATATTTTTAGCAGTCGTAGTCAAATAAATTATAAAAATGACAATATGACTATTTACACAAGATCCAGAAGGTTCGTGATTTGCTGGAGCCAAACGGAGGGTTGCGACACGAGCATTAAGTGTAAGAGGAGACGCTAAAGTGATTACTGCACCGTCATGAGAAATCGTAGCTCTTAAAGTTTTAAAAGACAAATAGTAATGTAAATTCACTAAATTCGGTCAAATGCAACAAAGTAATTAAGAAAGTACCCGTTGTAATTGGGATGATAAACTAGTCTCTTCACTAGCATTCTTTGTTGGGAGGCTTCGTTAGTGTTTTTGATGTTATGTGCTCCAGCGACGATTTCAATACTATTCAAATTCTTACCAAACACACAATGAGCCTGTGAGAGAGTACAAAAATTAATATCATGGCAAACCGCAAAAAATTATTATTAGTATTTTGCGATTTTTTATTCAGATGCTTTATTTACGGCAGTGACGATATGTGTTGCATCCACAATAACTCCTCCACAATTGTGGTATTTATCTCCACTCATAGGGGTAATCTGCATGGACACCATGAATGGAAACTCTCCAGCACTTGCATCACTTCCTCCTGTGACTCGTTTAGAGGGATCGAAGTTTCCAACGGGAATGTTAGGGAGAGTGAAACCAAAAGTAGGTTCTGATGTTGTTGCTGGATAAGGGGAACCTGAAACGAAAGAAGTTTAAGATGAATATTTATTTTAAAAAACGGATATTATTTTGTAAATGTACATTATGTGCTGGATGAAAAATTATTATTTATTTACCTAATGCAGCGGTAACGGCAAGTGAAATTAAAATAAAGACGTTCATTTCGAAATTTTTTAATTAATTTGTATTTATGCCTTGTGTAATACTTTTTATTGATATAAATTCGTTATCCAAGGATGAATACAGGTAGGTAATAAAATATATACTAATTTATTGCATGTTCGCAAGGCTCATTTTATACCTGTGTTTTGTAAGAACTTTTTGTCAATTTCTGTATCAGTCATGTCATGAAAGTCATGAGTATATATGTAATTGGCCGGTCAAGTTCTTAATAATACAATGAAAATGCAAACAAGCGTATTGCAAATAAGCGGTTTTCATTAACAAAGCAATGGCAATGTTTGCTCTGAAGGTTGTTGCATTGTAGAAGTATCATGCGCAATTCTGAATTATCACATTTCCAGGAATGGGTTCAATTAATGTCAAATAATGCAGCTGCCTAATTCATAAAGGTTCAATTAATTGGAGATATTTGTGAGCTTACTGTAGATTAAACGTTATCAATTTATCAACCAGCAAGCAATACATATTGACAATATCATTATATTCAATTATATATATATATATCAATTATAACAATCAATCAATCCGTCCGCAAATTTATTATGTCCAATAGTATATTAATATTTCAACGTTAAATTTTATAGAAAATATAAGAAAGTGGAAATATACATTGTTAGTTAATTACCTACATCATAGCGTCCATCATAGCGTCAAACATTCACAGCAATGCATATGCGTCTAACTAATTTTAAGTACCTACTTTACTTAGGTACGTTTGCATACTAACGTCGATTGAATTCGTGGTACTGGTACTACATAACATGAGTGTCATGTCAGTTGTCAGTCAGATTGGAACTAATGAAAAATGAAAGGAGACATTATGCCTAATAAATGCGTAAATGAACATTGGATGAGTTAATTAAATCTGGACTATGAATGAGTTGTTAGCTTGAGTGTTAATTCACACTTGTACACTACTTTATTATAATAATACATATTTTTGAGGTTCTTAGGTTGGATATAGGTATGGATATTAGTATAGTAAGGCAAAGGCATACTCAAAGGCTGCAGTAAAGGTAGTATGTGACAACTTCTTACGAGCACACTTCTATGTAGGATTTCAATATGGGGGTGCATGGTATAAGGCGGTATTGAAATACTATCAAAAAAGAATTTAATAGTCTACTCTACATTTCCAATTTCATCCATTCATATCCAAAAATGGATTTCGGGGAGGGCAAAATCTCAACATGATTTAGAAATGTCTCAGGAACAGCAAAAACAAAACGTATAAATGTAGCCCCTTATTCTTGTGAGAAAGTGATGAGTGAGTTGAGTCCACATTTTTGCACTGAAGCACGCATGTGGTGAGATGCAGGGTGGCCAAGTAGTGTACTTTCAGTGTTTCAGTCACCCTGATGATGATATTGAATTGAATTAAAAACGCAGATGTTTTGAAAGGTCACTTTTAATTTATCTAATTAATTGTAATACTTCAATTTTGCTTATGGTTAAGTTGAAAATTCCCAAAAAAAGCTTTATTCTATGAAGCCAAAATGAAGTCAAAAATAGGTTCCAAGAAAGAATTTATTGATGAATCATATAAATTTTTGACTATAGAATCAATAATCAATTCAATACACCACCTGATCATTATCTTATCTTGTCATCAGTATTCATCTGTAAAATTAATTGGATAATACAAACAATAGCAGGTGTTCTAAATAATTCTATTGTATCACTTGTATAAATAACTTTAATTATGTTTCAAACCATTTCATGATATAATATAAAAAGATGGATGTAAACGATTGTTTTTAGGTATTACATCTGCACAGTGCGGCAGGCAATTTGTATCATTGAATATGGTTACTGCAGCCCAAAGAGAGAAGCTTCCAAGTCTAAATATGGACATCAAAATTGTATTCGTAATAGCAGTGGTAGCTTCAGTCGCTCCTAATGGTAAATATAATAAATTATGTATACAAACATACATGATTTTAATATAATATACATTTCTTACTGGTAAACTGGTAATGTAAAGAATACAAACAATTAAGGAATTAAAAAGTGAAAAGTTGTTTAAAATTAGTTTCAGGTTCTCCGTACAATCGTACTACAGCAGAGTCTTCATTTGGTTTTACCTTCCCTAAGATTCCCATTGGAAACTTCTATGACCGTAAAGGAATCATAGGGGGACGAGATTCAAGAGCTGGTGAGTTTCCATTCCTGGTGTCCATACAGACTTCCCCTAAGATTGGAGAAAAATACCACACTTGTGGAGGAGTCATCGTGGATGCAACACATATCGTCACTGCCGTAAATAAGCATCTGAACAGAAATCACACGGAGTACTATAATAAAAAAAATGAAATGAAATTATTTTATATTCTTTGACAGGCTCATTGCGTGGATGATCTGATTTTGGAAGAGGTGGAAATTGTCGCTGGAGCACATAACATCCAAGACCGTAACGAACGCTCCCAACAAAGAGTACAAGTGAAGAGACTAGTTTATCATCCCAAATACAACAGGTTGGTATATACCTACTTTTTATTTACTTTTACTGCATTTAAGTGAATTTAATGAATTTAAAATTACATACCTATTTGTATTTACTTTGTAATTTGTTGCATTTAATTGGATTTAGTGAATTTACATGACATTTATTTGTCTTTTTAAACTTTAAGTGTTGAGATTTCTCATGACGGAGCTGTAATCACTTTAGCCTCTCCTCTTGCATTTAATCACCGTGTCAGACCCCTTCGTTTGGCTCCATTAAATCATGAACCTTCTGGATCTTGTGTAAATAGTCATTTTGTCATTTATTATAAAATATTTATAACTAAGAAATTACTGCCCAAAAAAATATTTATAAGAATTTTCATCCAAACAGCAGACTCACTTTGTCATTTCAGGTCACAATTGGATGGGGTGATTATGATCCTACTGGAGGTAATACTGATTTTATTTATTTATTATTACTTAAGTATTTGACTTGATATACCTTTTAAATATTTTTAGAGACAAAGGTTTAATTAATATAAAAATCGTAATATTATAATTTCAAGCTGTGTGTTTTTGTTGTTTAATTTACCCCATATATCTAAAATGTTTAATTTACAATTCATTAGGAATTCCCGATGCTCTTCAAAAGGTCACATTAGAAATCGTCGGCCGTGAAACTTGCCGTACTATGTACAACAAGAACAGGAGAACGAGCTACATCATAGATCCTACCATGATTTGTGCATCACCCTCAAAATCCCGTTTTAATAAGGGCATTTGCTATGTAAACATCGTTTTTCACAATATCATTGCTCTTTTTATGATTAATTAAACAAATTAAAACTTGTTTTAATTTTGGCGTTTATTAGGGGGATTCTGGCGGACCACTTTTATGTTCCGATTATGATGGTGACCTCTACATGGCTGGAATAGTGTCTTGGAGTATATTGACTTGCGGGGACCCCACATTTCCAGATGTGTTTGGAAATGTAGCTCACATGAGACCATTCTTCGACTATGAAATTTCTCGTCTGTAATTTTTTGGATGAAATCTTCAACTTTTTTAAAATTAAATTTGTATGTTCCTTTATCTTCATATGTAATGTATTACCCTCTTATAAAGTGATAATTAGAAAAATCATAGTCTAGGCATTTCTCCAAAAATTACCGATTGGAAATACTCAAAAAACGTATATATACACATCTGCATTTTTAATAATTTGGAAATTGTATTTAATATGAAACTGCTATATTTATTCATGTGTTTTTGAAATTGTTAATCTGATATAATTGATGAAGAATCACTACTAAGAGTTACTATGCACACTGTGGTAGTTACCTTTCAAAATGATAATCCACTTTTAGTGACAAAGAAGAGATACTGAAAACACTTATGACATTAACAGATGTTATCCTTACACCTACGATTAAGAAAAACCTTAAATTTCAAAAATACTGAAAAATCCAAATTACCCAGTAAATATGAGTTATGTTACTAACATTCGAAAAGTGTTTGCACTGATATATATCGATGCAATATATTATGCTACCTGGGTAAATGCGTTTTCGAAAAACTGAAATATCTCCTAAATCCGAGTATTTCCGAGTATAATTCCAAGGAATCATTAAAAGTAGATGTAGTCCCCATATAATTACGTCGACAAAACCGCGGAACTCGCTGGAACTTTTTTAATACATGTGTAAGATAGAATGAGTTATTAGCATTTTTGACGGCCAGCACCATAATGTGCTATGTATTATTAAGTAGCGTCAGCTACTTACTCTAAATGATCTGTCTGTCTGTGCACTTTTACCACCAACTGACGTTACTTTGTTATATCTATTTTGAATGGTTTATTATTATATTATTTATATGTACCGTGAAGGACAAATGACCTAATCGATTAATAAAACCATCTATCTAACTACTTATACTGCATTAACATCTGCATTACTGCATTCTTAAATCCAAAAATTATTAATATTCACTTTAATTTTCATACAAGTACATATTGCACAAATATTCAAATATCCACTCCACTGCAATATATTGGTGAGGTAATGGAATTCTACATTTAAATATTTTATTTCTTCATGCCTTCAATTGTCTAGAAATTAATTTTAAGCTAACACCTAGTACTATATACACCTAGTATACTTATAAACTGTCAACATGTACCTTATTTTTAAAAAATGTCTCAAAGGATAAAAATTTGTTTTAAAAATTATCAAACCGAATGGTGACAAGTAAAATGATTTTCTTTCTGTCATTTAATATATAGCATGCTTTGTAACTAATTCAATTGTATTATATTATTTATTATTAAACTTGGTTTTACTTCATTGAGCGATTCGTAAAATAATAATGATTGAAATAAGGATAAGTGTATAAGGAATTCAATAAAAAAAATTCTCAGTCATCTTTTCCTAACTTTACATTATTGCCCACTAACCATTCAGTGGCGTATTTAGGAGAGAGGTGTAGGGGACTGAAGCCCCCTCCAACCCGACCAAACCTTGTTACCAAATTCATATTGCATTAAGTACACATTTTTGCACTGTAACGCAAGCTTATGTGGTGAGATGAATAATGATACTAAATTAAAAACGCAATGGCCAATCGCCAATCCCACATACGGGAAACAAGCTCAAATCTACATTGATTTGATGACACATTATTGGTATATTTATATCATCTACACCTTTGAGTGTTTTATAGCGACTTGAAATAAAAAAAGTAAAAATGGGACTTAAAGACGGAACTTTCCTGCGGTTTTGAATTTTTTACGGACAAAATTAAAAAAAATCTGATAAACTAACGTGGTGTTAGTTCAACTTCAACACATAGTCGTGTTCAGTGTTCAATGCCTGACACACTCACAAAATTTCGTTTGAATCGAGGAAGGTAAATTTTTTGTATTTTTATGGAATTTTTTAAAATTGAACTGGTTTTTTGTAAATCAGTGAAAATTTCAAAAATTAACTAATTAATTAATTCGAATGCAATTTTTTGGGTGAGTCAGGCATTGGAAGCTGAACACGGCTATAAAAGTATGAAGTTAGTTTTCTAGAATTTCTTTTTCTGAACAAAATTAAAAACCGCCGTATATTGGTCCAATTTTTAACTTTTTTATTTCAAGTCACCATAAAACACGCAAACGTGAATATGTAAATATCTATGAGGGGTCAGATCAATGTAGAATTGAATGACCTTTTGAATGTTATATAATATATTGTGTCCCGTATATGTGGTGTGGGGTGGGCTAGGTTTTAATATTTCGAAATACCTTGTACTAGCCTAGCATTGAGTCAATTCAAGCTAGGTACTTAAAATGCTCATTAATTAAAAGGTTTATTCTACGAATTTACAAAGATTACTCAAAGAGTAGGTAGAGTAGGTAATTGAGAAATAACAATGAAACATAATTTTTAAACTATTATACACTCGAACTAATCAATTCACAGCCTAGATTATCTGATTATCTCAAAATTAGTTCATCTATAAAAATGATTGATGCCCTACTCATGTTTTTAATTAAAGGCATTCTTGTAGCTACAAACTAATAAAAGCTATCGATATTTGTCATTTCTAAAGAATTTAAAGTACGTCATTCAGTTGTGTAACTTTAATTGTTAATATACTTCAACCCATGTCCCATATCATACTCAACTTCAAAAATGTATAAAACAGGTATGTACAGTGGCGGATCTACATAGGGGTTTTATGGGTCCGAACCCCCCCTGTTATATCTCAGTTTACACTAGATAAAAATCAAAAATTATTCAATGCGGTTAAATACCTATTATATTCGCCGATGTTCACTGGAATTTCCTTCAAAACCCCCCCTGTTATAAATCCTAGATCCGCCACTGGGTATGTATATTATGTCAACGATTGGTTGTTCATTAACATCTGCAATAGTAACACTGAATCCGGGCACTATAGTCAGAACATAAAATTAAATACAAGCTGCTTAGATATGGACATCAAAATTGCATTCATAACAGTGGTAGCTACATTTGCTGCACTTGGTAAATATATATAGTAAAAATTATATATTTCTTACATCCACAATTTGAATATATATTTATTACCAATAATGTGATCATAATAGAATTCAATCAATAAATTACTTCAATGTGAAAAAATTAGTTTCAGGTTCCCCGTACATTTCTACATTCCCCCACAGAGGTTTCATTTGGTTTCACTCTCCCTAACATTCCCGTTGGAAACTTCGATCCCTCTAAACGAGTCACAGGAGGAAGTAATGCAACAGCTGGAGAGTTTCCATTCATGGTGTCCATGCAGATTGCCCCTATGAGTGGAGATAAATACCACAATTGTGGAGGAGTCATTGTGGATGCAACACATAATTATCGTCACTGCCGTAAATAAAGCATCTGAATAGAAAATCGCAGAATACTAATAATAATTTTTTGCGGTTTGTAATAATATTAATTTTGTATTGTCTCACAGGCTCATTGTGTGTTTGGCAAGAATTTGAATAGTATTGAAATCGTCGCTGGAGCACATAACATCAAAAACACTAACGAAACTTCCCAACAAAGAGTACAAGTGAAGATGTGAAGAGACTAGTTTATCATCCCAATTACAACGGGTTCTTTCTTAATTACTTTGTTACATTTGACTGAATTTTAGTGAATTTACATTACTATTTGTCTTTTAAAACTTTAAGAGCTACGATTTCTCATGACGGTGCAGTAATCACATTAGCCTCTCCTCTTACACTTAATGCTCGTGTCGCAACCCTCCGTTTGGCTCCATTAAATCACGAACCTTCTGGATCTTGTGTAAATAGTCATTTTGTCATTTTTATAATTTATTTAACTACGACTGCAAAAATATTAAGTAAGATTTTTAATGCTGGGGAATCTTTTTATCATTTCAGGTCACAATTGGATGGGGTAACGTGAATCCTACTGGAGGTAAAAATGATATTAGGAAACATTTTATAAAGTAAACATAGAGAGACATAAAGGTAAATTAAACAATAAAAACACGTTTTTTTATAATTGCAAGCTTTCGACCATTACGTGTTTTTGTTTAATTTACCTCGGTGTGTGTGTCTAGAAGGTTTATTTTACAATCTATACACGAAATTTAATGAAAAATCTTCAAAATAATATTAATGATCAAGTTATTTTTTCTTTGTGAAAAGGTCAACGTGCTATCATACCCGATGTTCTTCAAAAGGTAACATTAAATATTGTCGACCGTGACACTTGCCGTTCTTTGTATAACGGAATTAACTACGTCGATCAAACTATGATTTGTGCAAGAGACGCAAACTCCTCGGCTAATAAGGGCTCTTGCAATGTAAATAAAATATCTTTTTTCACAGCGATTGCTCTTTTTATTATAAATTGTAACTTGTCTTAATTGTGCAATTTATTAGGGTGATTCTGGCGGTCCAATTTTATGTGCCGAATATGATGGTCGAGTCTACGTGGCTGGTATAGTGTCTTGGACTGTATTGCCTGGTGGGCAGCCCAGATTTCCAACTGTGTATGGAAATGTAGCTAGCATGAGGTCGTTCTTCGACCCAGAAGTTTCTCTTCCATGAATTATCTTAACTTCAAAATATTATATTTTTTGTTTTTAATTTAATTATAACTAAAAATAACCCAATACACTGTCAACATTCAGCAAATATTATTATTATTCGTGAATAAATGAAAAACAAAAATATTAATACAGCAAATATAGTGATAAGTTCGTTGAGTAACAAGAGGTTACATTTATTGTGGTCTGGCTTTTAGGTAACAATAGCATTTCATGGAAGCAGAGTATGGATAAAAAATTACACTACATACATAAATGCAAAGTTTTATGTAGCACAAGATTTGAGTATCGCTGTGATAACTATAGACAGTTAAGCCATTTATAATAAAACACAATAAACTGACATAGTATTAGATCATAACTATATATACCCTCTACAAATCCACATGTTATTTAAAATTGATATAACATTTCTGGTATTGTTAGTTTTGCATTACACTAAAAAGCTAGTAACATATTTAACAAGTAGGAGGGTATATGTAGGCTACCTGCCAGTTGCCCAGTTATTTTGTATTGTAATACATTAAATGACAAGACGAAAATGATGTTAAGATAATATAGTAGTGAATAGTGAATGGGAAAATTGATATAAAAAGTACTATATTAACTACTAGTATCTACTAGTATGTTTACATCACCAATAATGTGCCATGATATTACATTACCTACTTACAGAAATGCAAACAAAACACTTGCTTAACCATCATGGTAAACCAGAGTTTGAATATTTAGCAGAATCAATTATCACTACATTTTACAATTGAATTGAATATAATGTAGAAAATACGCGCTTGTTTAACAAAGATGTTTAGGTTTGGCCATAACATGTATCAGCTTAATTGTGATTACTTTATGTGTCATTGTGTTGTTAGTATAGGTATTTATTTAGCTAAGTAATTAGTTGTCGTAACAAAGTATGCTTAAAAGTATTATTTCATACGTGAAATTAGAAGTTTTAAGCTTTTCACGTTTTATCAGCCACAAGAACTCCAGATTTGGACTTGGGTTCCACGTCAGCTGATTCGTCTTCTTCTGCGATTCTTTCGGGGACTTGAAATGTAATATTATTTTGTTCTTTCCATTCTAATATTTCTTTACCCTTTTCAACGAGCTTCGTATTCAAGTTTTCGATAGCTTGCTTTAGCTGTAATTTTTTTAATGCGAAATTATAAAATTGAATTAATTATTATTGCCAGTAGTGGATTAAAACAATTTATGTAGGTAATCTTAATCTGAGAATTGTTTCGGTAAAAGACACTCGAAAACAAGAACCAACTTAAAGTAGAGCATTATACATTGAATCCGCTAAATTATATATAACGCTATACATATTACGTATTTGAATTGCAAAGACTAAAAGGACATCAATTTTTATAAAAATTATACAATACTTATAGGAAATATGTAATTACATGTATTAATACAATAAGTTTTACTCACTTGTTCGGCATTATTCCCTAAATTGGGCAGGACATCTTTGACAGTACTTTCAACTAGGACACCTCCAACCATTCGAAAACATTTTCTGTCTTCATTGGTGGATTTAAGCGTGTCCATCACGATTCTGAAAAATGAATTAATACAATATGATCCAATCCATACTGATGAAATGGAAACCCAGTGACATTTTAAGGCCAATGGAATACCCCATTTTTATTCAATATTCATTATTATCAATATTTGATGATCAAATTAAACATTTGTAAATCAATAACAAAGCAGCAAGAGTTTTGCTTTTCAAAGTTTTATAAGTATAATATAGGTAAATAAGTTAATTAAACAAATCAGGCTACTTTAATTGATTAGTTTAATATGTAATAACTAAAACCAAAAATGAAAGATCAAAAAAGATATAGGTATCTCACTTATGTTCAGCGAGATCCGAGTCCAACTCATAAATTTTTCCAGCAATTTGTCTCTGCTCATTTCGAAGGAAATTAAAACCAGCAACAGCCTCTTCAGGAGATTTTTTGCCTTTAAAAATCGGTTTTGACGATGCCGGCTCTCCAGCAGAAGAATTTGCGGCGCTTACACTCGTTGCCATTATCTTAAATTGTAAATTCTTTGTCTCAGTTGTCAGTCTCTCCTTCCTTCTTTTACTGCTTTCAAATCTGCTACCTATCAAAAAGGGGTAACAAAAATTTTTTTTTAATTTTTTTTTTTAATACGTATTTACTATTACTCTGCTGATTTGGAGAAAGACAATTCTGAAATAAATATCTTTACAATTTAATTCATCAATCACATCCTTTATCATTTGTTATTGACACCTGCATTTGTTTTCTAATATTATAGCATAACCCTTCAACGCTTAAATTAAAAAAGTTTTTTCTTACCTTTACGAATGACTAGGCAACTTTAGTCAGCAGTTGCACACAAATTTTTCAGTAAATGAAATGACTAAATTAATCAGTAACTTTTGATGTAAAAAACAGTGCGCATTCAACCATTCCCAAACCCGTGCTTTTTGAATGGAGTTCAAACGTCCCGCTCATAAGGAAAGATGGTTTCTGAATATTCCATCCAATTCTTTTACCTCCACACAAATAGATCGCGCAAACGACGGCATTTACGGCACGCGGATTGTCTTTCTATCTGTCTTTCTGGATTGGATTCGGGTCAAAACAAATGAAATGGTTTCAGTCTAGTTGAGAGTTGAGACTTTGAGACTGACTGATTATGAGACTGAGACTATTTGGCTGCTTCTGCCGGTTCTGCCTGTTTTGTGTGTGTTTACTCGTTTTATGAACGAAGAACGAAGATTGACAATGATTGACAAGGCATTTTTATTATTATCGTTGATTGAGACTTTGAGACTTAACACGAAACAAAGAGTTAGAGAGATTGAGCATTGTAGCATTAAGGTTGGGCTTTTGAGCATAATAATATTTAGGTCTGAAAAATATATATTATTTTAAGTTTATTGAAAAATGAACTGAATAAAGCAGTTCTTGAAACAGGCATTAGGATTAACTCTGCTGTAATCACATAATATGAGATATTTAGTTTCTCAGTTTTTAAAACTATTATTGTTCTGTATTTTTTAATAATTAGAATTCTAAGAAGTAAGAAGTAAGTCTAAGAAGTATTCTAAAATTCTAATGATATGATTAATATTAGAGTAGATTCATAGAACAGAAAGGTTTAGGGGAATCTTAAGGTGCCTGCTTATAATGACATCGTTTGCAATAAAGTCTTATGCCCAATTTTAAGCTAATGATCTTTCTTTCAATTTGTCGATCTTTACTAAACATAGGAACATAATTTAATTTAGCTGGAGTACTTCAGCAGTTGTGTTTGTTTTAAAATTATGCAGGCCATGTGAGGCACTGAGATTTGTGAAATTATTGAGATTTCGTAAGTGGGTTGGGAAAAGTATAGTTATTTTAAAATTCAGAAGACAAACCCTTGCAAGATAACCTACAGGCTTTGTTTAGAAATCATCATTGAGAATTTTTGTGATTTCATCAGTATAAATCAGTAACAGTTAGTACAAAAATGATCTGTAGTTATGTATTTTGAATAGTTTGTAACTCATGAAGATGTTTTCAGTTCACTTTCGTGTGGTCTGAACTATTTAAAGAAAATATTGTCCTACCAGACTCGAATAACTACTAATATTATTGTCCCGAATCCAGGCTAATAACCTTCTTAATGGTTAGTATTTAATTATGAAAACCAGTCTACTTACGCAGTTAGTTACAATCATCAATTACAGACTGCGAGTTAACAAAGCTCTAAATGACTTTTATGGTTTTTAGAATGCACGGTTAGAATAACCTTGGTTCAAAAACTAGTAGCAAACTATATTTCGACTTTATTACTATAAGCTTCTTTGAATTTCAGAAGAAATCTATCTTAATTAATGTTGCATCTAGTATAATATTGTGTGAGTGCGTATTATGTTAATATGCAGAAACAATATCGATTTCATTGTTAACGATTAAAAGGAGTAGCTATAGGCATTGTTAAGTAAAAACAAAAATGCATTCTAATTACTGCCTTTGTGCTGTTCTTCTTTAACTACTTATATCTTAGTAAGTATAATTTTTCGCATTATTATTAATACACAACTTAATATAAACCATCATGTTATATTTAGTGTTATATTAATACTGTTGCTGTTATACATTCATGTATATTTCAATGGAATGAAACTAAGACTTGTAAAACGTGTTTGATGTGTGCGACATGGTAATAGCCTGGAGTATCAGAGGATTGAAGATGACACAATATCAAAGTTATTACAATAATATAATCTCCTATCTCATTCTCTCAAAGAAATTCACTTAAGTGCTCTTTGACTGCAAAATGCATTGCCCCAGGTGTTTATTCATCTACACCTTCTTCTACTTTACTTTGAACCTGTAATATACGAAACTCATCTTCTGAGACGTATATCAAGTTCATTCTCTTTGACATCCCTAAGATCAAAACAATCTTCATTTAGAAAACAAATTCACACACTATGCACAAACAACGTATCATCTCACTTCCTCCTTATTTTTGTCATATCAATCTCATTCTCGCTCACTTTAACAAAAGCTAGTTTGAGTTTCCAGCAATGATACTCGGTCGTAATCTTCAGTGGATTTTCATTTCAGCTTCATTTAACTTTCAAATGTGTACATATAAGCAGTATCTATATCCAGGCACGAAAATCCGAGAAGGGGTTTTGTATCATCTAAATAATGTGATTTAATATCCTCTCGTCTCGAAATTCATTTATTTCACCTTTGTTAACTGCCCTGGAGCAATTCTCATCTTTTTCATCCCAGAACTATACCAAATGCTAAAACACGATATTTTGCATCTCTCGTTGCTCTTCATAGAATGCTTCTATACTGCATCTACATCACACATTCCACTTTTCCTATTGCATTTGTACTACATAGTGTACAGTACACTATATATAGTAACTTTGTTAGTTCCTTTAAAACTGTAAATAAGTAATGGAATGAGGTATACATATTATATACGTATTCATAGAAATTAAACCCTTATATGATTTGCGCTGCAATTTGTACTACACGCATAATAGAGAGTAACATATTTATACAATAATGCAAGTCTAATTAATTATCCTAAACTACTTTTCCTGTACAGTTTTATGCGTAGTGTCACGTAAATATTTAATGATGGCTCTATTTATAACCTTCTTAAAACTGATACCTCACTCGACATATTTTATATGATTTTAATCCGAGCTATGCTTGTGAACCTATGTTAATTATTTACCTAACGATTGTGTACCTAATTGTAAAAAAATCGTTTTATTAAAATAAATGTGATGCGAAAGTACCTAAGTACTTCATTCAATATTTATTGGGTCTGATTAATCAAATCATTCTTTTGAAATAATGTCTGTACATTTTATGGACTATAAAGACACATACCTATAGGTACTTCATAGAACTTGTATAAAATACAATAAGTAAGCTAATAATATTAGTGGAGATATAAACCGAATGCATGTATTCTTACCTTTCCTCATTCTAATCATGCAATCATTGATCATTCTTCCTCAACATCAACATAGTCATATAACACCACACTAGAAAAATGCTTCACGTACCAATACATCATTCTCATTCATTTGTTATTTTATTATTATTACCACAATGAGAGTTTCCCGTGCTGAGCTTTATTTGGAAAAGGTATCAGCTAACTGATTTTGTTGGTTATGTGTCGACAATGTAGACTGGTACACTTTTCCCTTGCTGTTTATCTTGCAATTAGGTTAAGTACATTTGACAAGTGGAGACAAGCCAATGCAGCCACATAGATAACATTATTGTTATTTTAGAAATGAATCTCGTTACATTCTTTGTTTGCTTGTTATGCTTTTCTTCCAACATCATCCTGGGTTAAACAGAATACAATATTGGAGAGACTAACCAGCACAATGTACCATGTACTTTACTTTGCCTTGTGTTAGTTTTGTTGAATATTCTTGTAAAATGATACCATGCTCCACTATATGTATTGAATATCAATTCCAGCTGCTCTATTCTAGTTTCTACTCTTCCTTGTTGATGTAGACACACTAAATCTTACACTACATCGCTAATATAACAATTATTCTACTCAATATTGCTTTAAATTTCATCATATAACACTTAATAACATTCATAAGCAATACATACACCAATTACATTGGTTTTATCCTGAACTACATTACATACTATGGAGAATTCAGTTATTAAAATGAGAATGTATGTGTATAGCTAGTTGTATTGTAGTGTATGTGTAATGGAGTGGAATTGCAATGTAGTTATTTTATTTCATGAGTATAAGGTTTAGTTAGATATTTTCTGTATGTGCTCATCTGTGTGTGTTTGGCTGACAGTTTAGTTAGTATCCTCTTGACAGACAGGCAGACAGACAGAAACATTCATTGTATTAAACATCTTGTTGTGTTGTGCTACTACAACTACAATTACACTGACTGCTCCTGAAATGAACTTTTGTTTTCATTAGTCCATGTCTGTCTTGTCTGCTACTGTTGATGTTCATATTGATTATTGGCTATTGGGTTCTTAAACCTGGCATTATCCGTTTACTCTTTGTATAACAGACACTGTATACATATAGGTGTAATATACGTGTATTAGGGCTTTTGTAGACTCTTATTTACTTACTTGCTGTATATTTGCAATGGAAGTTTGGCTGGGTCTCGCTCTTGTGTGTATAAGTGAGAAAGAGAATTGGAAAATTGGATACTCACTCAGTTTATTACACGAGAGATATTTCGTTGCTCCTTTTCTGTTGTTACCTTCCTTACGTACTACGTATACACAGATACTATGTTGACTGCACCTTTTGTTGTCCCTGATAATCATAATAATGTGTGCAATGGTGGTAATTCAATTCCCATTGATCGAGTCGTCGCTTTGTCTGTTACAATTGCTTTTCTTATAAACTATTAATTTCTTGATGCTAATAGCATTTGTAAGGGTAATATTATACAACTGCCTCTAAATGTTTAGGCGAAGTGGCAACAATAATTGTTGAGTGGTTTACTTACGTTCATAGAATGCCTTTACTAACTGGTTCTTTAACTTGTAAGTATATACTGATATAAGCAGTATATGTGTTTGTATTACCTAGGTAGTATATGAACATTTGTATTAATGAAGAGCTAGAAAGATAGTAGCTGCATTTGAGGACTATAATATATGTTTAACGGAACTTTTGAATCAAAAATATTTATGTAGCCACTTTTACTTTCTATGAATTTCCTTAGGTAAGTATGCATTTTACACAACAGTTAGAATTATCTGTATGTTAGTAATACAGATCTTTAGTATATCTCTATAGCTATTTATTTATCCAGGGTTAGAGTTTAAATAGGAAATCTTCTCACATGTATAGTAATACTATAGTACCTCACATCCCTGCTAATTATTTACTTTGTAGAACTTTAGATGTTTTTATTACCTATGACCTAATTAATTTTTGATGCAAGTACTTACTGGAAGGTGGTAGCGGTTGGAACGATTTTCTTTTTACTAATTTTCATAATTCACCGTAAAAATATTTCAACACTTTATAACACGTAACATTTAAAGCTGATTCTTAAGTATCAATTACATCAGTGGTACTAATTTTATGTGATATAATGTACTCGTGGCATAATTTTATTTAAAAGACATTTTTTGTTCC